>OMKP01077905.1:0-20605 GCA_900302375.1 Bathygadus melanobranchus
CCCAGCGCAGAGGGAGAGCTGGAGACCAGCCAGGACAGGAAACGCATCATCTCCACCGTCAGGATCAGCTGCTCGGCAGACGCCTTGGACAGATCACTAAAACACAGAGAAAAAAGTTGAGAAATTGAGAGAAAGAGAAAAAAATATATAGAGAAACAAGAATCTCTGCTGGATGAGCGGAGGTCCTCGTTACCTGCTGAAGAGGAACCAGTCTTCCCGACTGTTCCTCCACTCCATCATGGAGGCCAGGACGACCTGCAAGACCTCCACCGGGACAGGCGTGTGTTCCCGCAGACAGCACAGCAGCACCGCCAGACAGCCACACACATCTGGAGTACAGAAGATACCACACACACGTCTGGATGACAAAGACGCCACACATGTGTGACATTTGTTTCTAACAGGAGCGGTGGATGTTTGTTCCCATGATGCCATTTGTCTAGCGCTTTGGAGGCAGTTACCGTCGTTGTCCTGCCAGTTGATGACGCCGTCCGCGGCGAGGCAACTCACAGACCTTCGCTCTTCTCTGGTCATTACGGGGCACAGAACCTGGAGCGTGCTCAGTTTGGCCCGAGACACCGGGAACCAACTGACCAAGAGATCGACAGATTGTTAATAGCGTTAGCCTGAATCTGGGTGAAGGTTATTTATCGTAAGTTACAATACATTTGTGACAAAATAGGATGATGGACACACCTTCCCGGGTCTCCGTAGAGCTTCCTGACGACGTGGCTGGTCGCCACGGCGTCTGTCTGGAGATACCTCTCCAGACATAAAGACCACAAACCGCCTTCGGCAACTGACCTATGGAGCAGCCATATCATTCCCATCACACACTGCAGAGCTGGGTAACCAGTACAAGGCGCACACCAAAAAAACATCAGATTGTACAGTAGCTCCATTGTTTGACAACAGAGATTGGATTTATTGATCGTCTCATTCCCCGCCAGACTCCATTAATCCAGTGTTTTGCCCCCTCTAAATCACTCTCTGGTGTTAGGAAGCCAGAGGCACGCGGCCAGGATGTCATTAAGATGAGATGAGAGGATGCTTTATCAACCCCCCGAGGGCGGGGGGACAGTCAGGGCTTTTGCGTTGTCTGGAGGTAGCCCCCCCCTCCTTACCTGCTGTACAGGGTCTCTAGCAGATCTCGGACGGGCACCAGGCCGGGCAGGTTGCCTGACAGGCCCCAGTCCATCAGGAGGCTGTGGTACTGGGACACCGTAGCGAGGCTGAGATCCATCTCCACACACCACTGGACTGCATACAGCAGCTCCGAAGCTAGGGGAGGAAGAGGAGGACGGCCAAGACATACAAACGCAAACACATTGTTTCAAAGTGTTATGAAGTATTGATGACCCGTCTACCACTAAGGGGCGTAAATAATATAGTGGCTTCAAAACAAAAAGAAGAAGAAAACAAACTAAACTTAGAGATTGACGGTGCCTGGTCTAACCTGTGTATTTTAGGTCAGAGTACAAGGACCAGTCTGCCCTCTGCTGGTCGGTGGGAGACACTGCAGCCGTCTGGATTACCCTCCCAAGCAGGGCACAGGCACAGAGGTGAGCTGGCAGCCAGGACGACAAGGTGGACTTCCACACGTCCATGGCGGGGTAGTCGCAGGTCATGCGGAGACGGCCTGACAGCAAGGGACCCTTTACCCACTAGACAACAGAGAGGTGGATGTGCAACATAAGAAGTGTGTTTATATTTATGTTAATTGCTATTTCAACATTGTTATTTGTGTTGTGTTCTGTTTCTTATGTTGAAAAATAAATAATATATAATATAATATGAAACAAAACTGGACATTCTCCAGTGGGGGAATGATGGATGGTTCACCTGAGGGGGCAGGGCCTGTCTGACCCGGGTCCACTCTGGTTGGCTTGGGGTCAGGAGGGAGAGGAAGTGGGTGAGAAGGGGGAGGTCCTGGCTACGAGCAGTGGTGAGGGCCTCTACCACGCTCTGTACTGCAGAGACCAACACCTGTAAACTGGAGAGGAACAGGAGCAAGGTGTCAGCCTGACACATGTGGTTAAAAACTGAAATGATGTAGCATCCCGTATGTTCGTACGCCCTGGCACTTGAAATAGCACTTCGTATCCTGGCTACCTTGCTGTTTACCAGCAAGGGGTCCACCTAGCAATTATGAGCTTGAAACTTGTTCTATTAACGTAACAATCATGAGTGCATGAGTCTGCCAAATGCCCTAAACGTAAATGTAGGGTTTCCCACAGCTGTCTATAAGGCGAGGCGCAGCACCGGGGATCGCCTCTCTTTTTGCATAGCTTAAAAGTCATTGTTTGGCCATTTCACTTGTCAGTTAACTGCTAGACTTCAACCGTGGATTGGTCCCATTCGTTCCCCGCGGACTTCATTACAGAGTGTGAACACAGAGTAAACATGCACAGCTCGTTTTAGATTTGGTGGGCTGTGGAGCGTTCGCCTATTCATGTTTTTAGCTGTAGGGCTCTCATTTCACCCTCTGAAGCATTAGTTTTCTTAATAGTTCGTTTCTCTTACCGATGGTTAATATGTAAGCCAAAGGCAACTGATGTAGGCCTATTCAAAAGGTGCTGTAGGCAAGACCTTTAGCCTGCCTACATGATCTACTGAAATCATTTGAGTAATTTTTTAAATATGGTATAGTCATCCGTCAGGTATTAGTGAGTGAAATGTGAGAATATCTGTTTACTGTGCTGACTGTGAGTCAATTTTGCTTTTAGACCACTCCCACCTAATTTTTGACCAATCAGAATCTTCCAATCTTCTCTGATTGGTTCGGGGAATCCATCTTGCCGGTCAATCACATATAGCTATGGTCCACCACAGGTGCTTGAATGCAACACTTCTCAATTGCAGAGAAACCTATTTGGGGTGTTTATTTACAAATAACGTTATTTGGTTATTATAATGAACATGATTGTGCTTTCAACACATGACTCACTTGTTTGAGTGAGAGAATCTGAGTCTACTCAGAACGATTTTGCTTGCGTATTTCTTGGAAGCACTTCCCCTTCAACTTTTTTGGGGGAAAACCTGTATTGTGTATGTATGTAATGAGTAATTATGAACAATTATATTTATGGTCGTCTCCAAACACTGCTGTACACTTGAGCTGTGTAATTATATATAGGGGGCGACAATAGCTCAGGGGGTAGAGCGGTTGTCTGGCAACCAGAAGGTTGCTGGTTCGATCCCCCGGCTCCGCCTAGCTAATTGTCGAGGTGTTCCTGAGCAAGACACCTAACCCTAACTGCTCCCGACGAGCTGGTTGTTGCCTTGCATGGTTGACACCGCCGTTGGTGTATGAATGGGTGAATGTGAGGCTAATGTAAAGCGCTTTGGATAAAAGCACTATATAAATGCAGTCCATTTAATTATATCTTGTCACAGTTAGATAAACAATCATTCCATATATTTGTTTTTAATTCACTCTTAATTCTGGGATTGTACTCCTAGTCATCCCTGGAAGGAGACATAACCCTTATGTATTCCAGTCCCCACTGGGTTTGGGGTACTTTCTCCTTGTCCTTGGGGATTTAGAGTGATGTGGTGCGGTCTAGCTTTGCAGTGGTAATTGTGGTAATGCCACATCTACAAATAAACCACCCGGGAAGAAATATTTCAGACAATAGAGCTGCTGATTAAATCAGAGTGGGAAGTGAAGGAGGAGAGAATGTGGTGGGCGAACGAGCCGATCACTGATTGACTGAGCCCCGGGGACTGTAGCATCCAGTAGACTGGGGAGCTGTTGAGCATTATCGACTACATCTGGTCGACTCTGGCCCCTCCTACTACCGAAACACAATTACGGAGATCTTACTTCGTGTGAGCCGTGTACATCGGTTAACAGTCCCCGGAGAAACACTAACACACAATACCAGGCATTCTGCTTTGTGAGATGAGAACGCCTGCAAACGAGGTTAAGTGTCCGGTGTAAAACGGGTTACCTCTTGACGTCTAGAGAGGCAGTGAGCAACTGCCTCTTTGCCCAGACTGCCGCGCTGTACAGGAAGCCGCTCTCTCGGAGCTGGTCCCCAGAGTGCTGCATCAGAGCCTGGACCCCGGCCACACACACGCCCCTGAGCTTGGATAACACAGAGACTAGACAGAGGCGCGCACACACACACACACACAGGGAGAGAGAACAAATGATAGGACATGTAGAGGCATCATTAACAACTCCAGCCACACTGTGACTTTGTGTGTGTTAACAAGACCGAGACGCATGTGTACTAACAAGGCCGAGGGGGGTGTGTGTGTGTGCGTGCGCTCACCAGGCAGATGTGTGTTGCTGTGGTCCTGGGCAGTGATCTGGAATGCGGTCAGCAGCAGCTCCTCAGCGGAGGCCAAGAGGAGGCAGTCAGTGACGGAGGAGTAGAAGGTGGACGCCACGTCACAGATGAAGCAGACCAGGGTCTCCATGCCTCCCTGGTCAGACCGAGCCTTGGTCTCTGACAGCGTGGCGTGCAGCTTCTCCAAGATCTTCTCCAGGTACACCTCCCCGATCAGCGGCTCTGATGGGTAATAAATAAGGACTTGCTTGCTATATTCTCGAGCTCTTAAGAAAGGAGGCAGAAGACCTAACACTTTCTGTGCTCTCCCTTGTCATGTCATGTTCAACATATTAAATGCGTTTTGAATCATGAGTGAGGATATAATAAGCAACTTGAGTTTGTACACCCGGCAGTAGCTCAGGAGGTAGCGTGGTTGTCTGGCAACCGGAAGGTTGCTGATTCAATCCCCGGCTCCACCTAGCTAATTGTCGAGGTGTCCCTGAGCAAGACACCTAACCCTAACTGCTCCCAACGAGCTGGGTGTTGCCTTGCATGGTTGACACCACAGTCAGTGTATGAATGGGTGAATGTGAGGCAATGTAAAGTGCTTTGGATGAAAGCGCTATATAAATGCAATCCATTTACCATTTACAATTAGCTAGAAATACACTACTATACTATTATAATACTTTACTATATACTACTATAATACTTTTCTTGCATGTTACTTGTTACATGTTACTGTAGTAATATTTAGTCGTGATAGTTAGATAGAGAGTGATAGTTTACCATTGTTGTGATGCTGAGACAGAACCAGGCTGATGAGAGTCCAGCTGTGGGTGTTTTCATTGGACGACGAAGTGGAACGGCCCCGCCCCGTGTTGCACAGCTCCTCGGCCAATCCAAGGAGCCGCTCACCCAACACTGAACCTTTTAACCAATCGCGGCAGCTCTTGAGTGTCTCAGGGCCCGCATTTGCCTGATGAGTTACAGAACAGACTTCAAATGAAAAATATTGTACAAGTATATGTATATGTACCAGTTGCAGTATAAAAATACATCTGAAGCCAAAGACAAAGATTGGTAAAATCGTCACTTACTTTTTGTATGACATGCAAGAGAATTCCCCAGGGCAGATTCATCTGTGTAGAGAAGTAAGGACTGGTGTTGTTAATTCACATTAAAAAAAAAAACATGCCTACAGCCCTGGTATGTAACGAAAAGAAATGTCCATTGGGGACATGTAGACATCAGTGGTCCAGCAGTCTGAGTTACCATGGTGATGTGGTTAAGGATGCGGGTGGTCTCCTGGGGGCTGCAGCAGTGCAGGGAGCTGAAGATCATCTCCACCAGGTGGTCGCTGTGGCTCCGCCCCTCCTCAGACAGCCACAGCACCACCCGCTCCAGCAGGAAACGCATTGCCATGCTTCTCAACTCCACCACCGGGGGGCTCTCTTGGGCACTCGGTCGTTCTCCTCCCTCTGACTCCATCAGCATCTGACAAGAGGTGACGGAGGTTTAGGGGAAATTAACTGTATGTAGAATGGATTAAAAGAAGACCAATTCTGCGCTACTAAATTAGGCGCCTCACCCACTAGCGCGCTAACCACATAGGCAATACACCTATATGATACATGTCATTCCCTCCCTCTCTCAACCAACTTTGCCATCCGTCCTCACTGTCACCATCAGTAAGGGCACAAAAAGTTCATACATATATTTTGAAAAACAATGTGCATTTGCCCTACTCTTAGAGATAAGCTTGTTTTAAGAGCATACATGTGGTGCAATTTAAAAATAAAGAATGAATATCATGCATGGATAAATGAGAGCTATACAAGGCAGGACTTACAGTGAAGACCCTGGGCGTGTGGAAGGAGCGCAGGAGGAGGGAGAGGAAGACGAGGTGTCTCTCGGACTGCTTCTCGTTCACGTACACCAGACAGAGCTGGGCCAGCTGGCACACCACCTCCTCCAGGTGCTCGCTCTCCAGCGACCCCACCGCCTTCTCCTGCTGGGCTTCTTCTCCCTCTGGAGAGTTGTCCGGAAGATCTCCCTCCGCCCCGTTCCTCTCCGCGTCGCCCGGCTCAGGGAAGCAGATCTTGACCGATTTCTTCTTGTTGCCCTGCTTCCTTCCTGTTACCTTGTCAGGGTAACGCATCACCTGAAAAGGAGGACACAGCACAGGCCAAGTTTCAATAACTTTTGAGAGATCGTATCTCTGGGATTTCAGAGATAGAAAACCAGTTTGGCGCCTGCCACTACTCACCTGCAGCAAGGTGGCCACGCCCTCTAGAGCCTTTTCGTCCGCCTCGACAGCATCAACGAACCCAACCAGCAGAAGACCAAGCCCCTCCCAAAAGTCTCCCAGGAGAGTTTTGAACACATCTGTGCCGTCTTGTGCTCCATCTCCGCCATGAAGACCCGCCCTCTTCTCCCAGGAAATCAGCATTTCCGTCACCAAGAGGAAGAGGGGGCCATTCTGCAGAGACGGCTTGCCAACAGCACTTTCCAAGAGTGGTAGAAGCTAGTGAGAGTAAAGCATAACATAGGAATACATATGACCAACTGTGTTTAATGATAACCAATGACAATCAGACATCTACTGCTGCTGCCGTGTGATCCTACCTGCTGTGAAATGAGCATCCGTTGTATTTTCCTCGGCTCCTCCCCTTCCTCCGTGTGTTGCAGAACGCCGAACCTCATGCACTCCACCACAGCAGTGACGATGGCAGCGCTCTCTGTTGGGCTGGCCGCCGCCCGCTCAGCAGCCAAACTGGCATCAAAACACAGAGAGGAAAATACCTCAATCTCAACGTTTACCGCCATATCAACACGCGTGCACACGCACTCAAAACAACTGGACAAAAAAAAAAGAAATATGGAGGCACAATCGATTCCATTTGCGTTGTATTTGTGGGTTTTTGTACACCATGTTTCTTCCAATAAAATATATATTTGTTTACTTGAGAATGCAAGGCATATTTATGAATCAGAAACAAAGAATATACATCAAAACAGACAAAAGCCATCGACATGCACACACACAACTCACCCCTGGATGAGCGAGGTGAAGAAGGTGGTGTAGAAGTCCAAGGCCGGTTCTGTGACCTGCTGGGGCAGTCTGCTGACCAGGGGCATCAGGTTGGGGTGGAGGGCTTTGGCCATGCCCCCGCCCCCGTCCCTCAGAAGAGCCCACAGTTTGGGTAGGAAGCCCTTCCGGGCGTTCACATGTGTCCAGCAATCCTGAAACAACAGCGGAAACAGACTCTGATCTAGTTCTACCACATGCAAATAATAATCAAATGAAATTGATTTGGATCCTACACATTAACCACATCTTCATCTACACCAATCACCTTGCAAATCGTATTGCAAACCATTTTCACCTTCACGATAGACGAGACAACTCTGACAAGCAACTGTGTTATATATATTTGCAGGGTGTTTGTTCAATTGCATACACTAAATGTCACATTTTACATACACACTGGTCATGTGCCCGATCGAAGCTTGCCCATTCGAAGTGTGCCCCTGCCCGTTTGCATGGCCTCGCTGCTTGTAGCTTTCTCGAGAACCACTCACCCAAACAACTTCACACTCCTATAATCATAGTTATATAGGACAAAAGACATATTGCTCTGAACCAATTTGAAAACGTTCCATGTTTGTGAGAAATGGTAAATGGAATACATTTATATTGCACTTTTATCCAGAGCGCTTTACAATATTGCCTCAAATTCACCCACTCATACTTATCTAGGGGGAGCCGGGGATTGAACCAGCAACCTTCTAGCTGCCAGTCATCCATTCTACCTCCAAAGCTACTGCAGACCCCACCCCAAATGTAAAAGTGTAAAAGCAACACCCAGACAACCGAGCCAGAACTCACGGGGATAACGGTGACCACGTGGAGGACCGCCTCCCAGAGGGGGGGCAGCACCACAGGGTCGGTGTCGTCGATGCCGAGCAGAACAGCTGACGAGGCCCGTGCCGCCTCCTTATGCGCCAGGCCAGGGGCGTGCTGACACAGAGCGGACACCACCTCGAACAACGCCCCCCGGACCTGCAGATGTATGCCGCCATCAAAACACTCATTATCATCATCATCATCATCATCATCATCATCTGCCCCGAAAAGGGTCAGGCTATGCTTGCTAGGTTAAAATAACACTGCACTCTGGGTAAATCTGTGACGACACAATGGGAGAGCTGAGTCAGCAAGGACCATCTGTTTTCGGAGGATAGTGTTGTGGCGAATGTGTTGTGTTACGATACCAAATCCCAGCCAAAAGTGTTCAGTGTTCAATTCCCAATGTCCACAGCCAAAGCAGCAGGACACCCACCTATGTTTGACTCCCACCTGACAAGTATTTCATTGTAGCTTTGGATACTAATGTTAAAAATGACTTAAAAGTACCAAAATACTAAATAGTAATACATTCAATTATGTTACACAAGACAGAACAAGCATGTTTACTAAATCCATGGTGATGAAAATACATTGTCACAACAGAGCCGTGTTGTTGTTACGTGGTTACCTGTGGGGTTTTGTGTTTGCTGTACTTCCAGAACTTTGCAGGGCTGGTGAGCTGCGTCAGTCTGTCTTCCAGAACGTTGTGGTCGCTGTCCGGCAGTAGGTGCAGCAGCTTTTTCACACCCAGGAGAGAGCTGGTCACCATGCGGATGAACTTAGTCTCCCGCTCCTCCCCTGGGACACTTCTAGCGGGGGGAAGAAAGATAACAAGTTAGTACTCGACCACCCACCGCCCGACACGGTCATCGCCGACCGTCCAACCGACAAACTTACTGTGGGTCACTCAAGGTGTCTGCCGTTTCTTTCAACAAAATGTCTTGCAGTACCTAGGACACAACAACAAATGGTAATACTTTAGGACACCTGGGCGAATAATAACAGTAGGCCAGCAGCACTCTTAAATTGTGTGATTGGTGTCGGGTAATCGCAATATCACTCACATTGAGTATCTCGTCCCTGCAGAAGCTCAGTGCCTCTGCCTGTTTGCTAGGAGGGAATGCGGCCGTGAAGGCCAGGCAGGCGGCCGAGGCAGCGGGGACATAGGTGTCACACTGGGCCATCAGCCAGTGGCCCATCAGGCTCTTCAGGAAGGGGGCCAGGCTGCGACGCACTTTGAGAACCAACTGTTCGAAGGCCTGCTGGGTGGCTTCTCTCACGCGCCGATCGTGGTCCTGGTGTGCCCCACACACAACACGTTTCCACCACATGTCCACACGCCATAAGAATGAGCAAACATCTGTATTAACCAATAAATCATGAACATGACTCAAACTCACCACTGATATCTTGCAATAAATCCTTGGCCAGTATGGGAGAACACCTTTCACCTCCTCGGCATCTCGCTCTTGACACATAGAACCAAACTCCTGGATCGCCTAAATGCAAACAGTATTTTGACTTGAGTTAATATTCAAATGTTGAAAGTAATGTAGTAAACCACGTATAACATAATTCAGCTCGCCTTTAGCTTGGTGACAGTGTCTCTCTTCGACATCTTCCTGAGGACTAGACGAAAATCAGCATCTACCAGGCTGTCTATCTCCTCAGCTCCGTGGACTGCGGGGACATAACCCAGCTCTGAGGTGACCGTTGAGCCGAAGCCGATGAACCCCGGTACGACACCGCTTTCCCGGGCCAACAGCTCGGCAGCTCGCCCACTGCTAGACGGCTAGTCAAACGGGAATGTTGCGTTTAAGTAGTCACACTACTAGACATGGCTGGGTTTTGAAATAGCAAGACGTATGTTTGGTTAACAGTCCAAAAAACACACACATGCTGTAACGCAAACTAAATGTACTTTGTAGAATTTCATCTAATGTAAGAGTATTATGAAACATGTATATACTGCTACTTACTCTAACGTTTCCTTTCGTTCGCTGTTTGTTCTTTCCCCCCATGATGTGGTCCTAATATATAACTAAATTCATAAGTTGAATGAGAGTAGCTAACTAGCGACCAAAGGTAGCAGGCCGTGCGGAGATCACAACATTCGGTTCGGTGAAACTCCCGAGATTTCAAGTTATTAGTGTTGAAAACCCAGCCATGTTGGTTGAAATAACGTATAGGGTGTGTATGGACCATAGCCTGTATAAAATAGTATTGGACAGAACGGGTATTTAATAGAATGCGTTTAGTGTGAATTGTTCTATAATTACACGCTATTTTTCTTTTAGTTTAACGTAATTTGTACTTTTACTTTGAAATTAAAAGAATGGGCGATTCCAAGTGACGTGTGATAACGTACTTCCGGTTTTTTTTGTCTTAAACTTTCATAGGTAAACTTCAGCCATATGCTACACATGCCATGATGCAATGGATAAGTAATAATAACATGACTATTATAATATGACCATGCTGCCATTTCAGAGATGGGTGGATGTATAAGCCACACGGAGGAGCCGTGTGGCAGTTTACAGTTATTAGTTTGAATTGATTTGCTATTTATGAAGCAATAGCTGCAGAATTAATTATAGACAACTTCATATTTTTTTAATCCAACTAGTGACAGGCATCGTTTAAACTTGTTCCAGATTCCAGTTAGTCATTAGGTCAGCAATATGTAAATATACATTTATCTGTACAAATGTTGACGTTATTTTAACACTGACATTAGCAATGCCAGTGTTATTTTGAACATTATCTAACAGATTTGTTTCAATGACAATGACAATGAAAGCCTAATACACATCTAATTGTAATCTAATGTTAAAAAAGAAAAATGTCCAAACTTCCACAAATATATAGAATAAGGTTCATGACAAAATACTTTGCTCAGTTATGTAAACATTTCAACAGCTAAATGTATATTCACATATTGCAGTTGCCCTCATGACTGTAACTGGAATCTGGAGTCTTTAGCTGTGTTATGGTCCAAAGCTGCTCCTGTGAAGAGTGCACTTCTCCCATCAAATGAAACAGAGGCAGTAAAATAGAGGCTCAAATATTTATTTAAATTCACAGATTTTACAGCCACTTTAAATGTATGATATACAATGTTATTGTATAGGATTTTAAAATAGTGTTTAGTGTCTTCATACTTTTTCCAGAGGTACTGGCACTGCTAGTTTTGATTTGGTAAAAAACCTAAGTGCCCCAACAGAAATCACAGAAAGTTGCATTTTCATAATGACAATTACAATTTCCATTCTGCCATGAATGTCGACACAATTGTTGTCTTGTAAACTGTACAAATACAAAGTTTTTGAAAAAAGTGAATTACAAAAAATAAGTTGAGATGTATGTATGTTCAAACAGTATTAGTTGCAAGATGTGTTTATAAAAGCTACATTTCTTTTACAAACAAGTAAAATAACGTGAGGCTTTTAATGAAACTCAATACCTTTTCAATAGACCACACTGAGTATCCAATCACAATTACACATTTTCTTCTTAAATCATGGTGAAAAACCTTAACAGCTGAGTGATCCTCTGAAGTGAATAACTAAAATATACCTCCAGACTAAACTGAGCTGTCCCGACATGGTAAACATAATTCCAAAAATAATCATTAAAAGGGCATTTTACTATAACCAACCACCAATTTTTCAATTAATGGATTCAATACATTTTCTCCATTTACACCTCCCTACCGCTGCAGTGCATCAATAAACATGTCATTTAAAGTGTTCCAGCCAAGCACTGAGCGCTAAAGCCATGCTAGCTATCGGCCACATCCTTATCTTGAAACCTATGATTAACGTTAGTATTAGCTTAAATTGTGTTTATTGAGCGACGGCCTCAAGGGTAAATGGAGAAGAAAAAAAATGTATCCACTTGGAATCATTAGCAATCAACCACCTGAATTCTTTTTTTTTTTGTACCTATTTAGCCATTACATCTTCAATCACACTATATGGAAAAGCCAGTGTGAACCCAATACAGAGGGATGGTTGTACACACATCACACGGAGACCATCCTCCGTGCTGGCCTGGGAGAGGAGCCCAGCACTCTGTTTGGAGGAAGCGCTGAAGGTTTTTGGTGATCAAGGCTCCCTCAGCCCTCTAAGACTTCAACACAGCCCCTGCATCAGCCCAGTGTCACGTCGCTCCCCGACGGAAGCAGCGTTGTGGTGTAACGGGGGTCCAACTTGGGCATGAATCCTTCAAAGTGCTTGGAGGCCTGGGTGCCGAACGTGTCCAGCACCGGCCGGTTCATCAGGGCAAATCTAAACGGCCAAAGAAATGGGAGTGATCAAGAAACCAACTAACCGCTTCAGCTGTGAACTATTCTGAGACATGCCGTGACATACCTGCCCTGGGTCAACCGCAACAGGAACTTCCAATACGATGGCCTGAGGTTCTGGACTTCCATCACAGCCTGGGAGGAGATTACAGCACAACAAGTTGTCATAAAACTTGACAAGCAGCAAGTGGTCGCTCTCAATGTGTTGGATTGTGATTGCCATTGTGTGTGTGTCTTACAGCCTGAAAGCAGATGGCAGTAGAGATGGTGTAGAGGACTGCATCTGCATGAGGAAAGTAAGGAAAGCGCCCAGCCTCGATGCCTTTAAAGTACATGGTCTGGAGACACACACACACACACACACACTTAGAAAAACCATCACCATCATCTTCACCACCATGCTTGTTTGTGAAAAAAACAAAACGAAAAATACCTTGTATACATGCACATTATTATTCAATTTTACCTCCACAAGCTTTGAGAAGAGGTACATGGATATCGACGTGCTTTTGTAGAAGAACATCGACGTGCCAGCCAAAAAACCTTCACAGGGGTGAGAGGAGGTGGCAGCGGGACAGGTGGTGAGGCATGTTCGAAGCAGAGTGCGTTTGCTCTAAAGTCAAAACTAGAGAATCAGCCTGAGGATGGACTGAGGTGTGTGTAAATGAGCCAGTGAATCAGTGAGTGAGTGTGTCACCTGCACTCACCGGCTATGAGTGCATGGAGCTCATCATCCACATCCCGCAGCCAGCGTAGAAGGCAGCTTGTTCCCTGGGGTGAACACATTCAAAACATCCAGGTGATAAACGGAGAACTGAAGGCACCACGGCACTATGTGTCAAACACCAGGATTTCTATCAAGCAATCGTATTTTCAGTAAGTTCAGTACTGTTTAGACAAGTGACTGGCGGAAATGTAGGTCACCTTTTGTGATGTACATTTCAGTCCAAAATTTACATGAAAAGGTGAGAAGTTTGACACGCAGCTTAAGTCTGCAGAATTCATTCCTACTGTGAAAAAGCAACTGTGTTGATAGTCTTGCTTCAACAGCCTCTTAACACACATGTTTAGGAAAGATGTATACCAATACAATGGCCAAAATGAATCGCATGGAGGAAAGCTATGCCTTCAGACAGCAACAGGATCATTGCCATCAAAGTGACATACGTCTTCAGGTCGATATACAGACCCTACTCATGACAATACTCAAATACGCAGTCATTACAACACTCAGTCATTCAGAGGGTGAAGACAGAGGAAGGATACCTTGTAAATACTGACGAAGGAGCCCAGGAACGCACCCAGCTGGAAGTTGTCCTTGTTGTACAGTAATGAGAGAAGGCGGGATGGCTTGGAGAACATCTGTCTGAAGGCCGACGGCATTTTGAGGCAACACTGGATCAGGTAGCCCACGCTGAACATCCGCACAAACCCCTGCAACGGCAGGACGCCATTGGGGTTACATATGGACGGCTGATGTGACTATGACGATACATATGGAAAGCACTTACTTTAACACAGTAGGATACACAGTTGTCATGGTAATGTTTACAACATCGATGCCTGGGTCCACGCTTGCATCTGGAGTAAGAACAGGAAAAAAAAAAAACCCTCTTATAGCCACTCAAATTGCTTAGAATTTCACACCCGTTTTCCTCAGACACACAACGTGTGCAACAAAGTGCAAGACAACCAGTTCATAGATACCAGACAACCTGTTCTGCTGGTTGGTTATCTTACACTAATTCCAGCAGCTGTCTAATGTAGGCGAGCAGGCTGGTGCGGCTGGAGCCCGGGTGACCTGGAGGATCACTCTCTATAGCAGCAGCGGCAGGGGTGACACTGCTTTGCACAGGCATATGGGAGCCCATCTCAGACAGCACTGCTGGTGCATGATTGGGAATCTCTTCCTTCCCAACGATGAACCTGTGGGGGGGGGGGATCACATACCACAGTAGCATCACCTACTACTTGGGCGCCGCCGGCAACCGTGACTGCACATCATGTGGTAAAAAGGTAAACTTACTTAAGTGCAGAGAACGCAAAGCCGTTGAGACCATCTTTACACCTGAAAACAGAGAAGATGGTAAATGGACTGCATTTATATAGCGCTTTTATCCAAAGCGCTTTACATTTGCCTCACATCCACCCATTCATACACCGACGGCGGTGTCAACCATGCAAGGTAACAACCAGCTCGTCGGGAGCAGTTAGGGTTAGGTGTCTTGCTCAGGGACACCTCGACAACTAGCTAGGCGGAGCCGGGGATCGAACCAGCGACCTTCCGGTTGCCAGACAACCGCTCTACCCCCTGAGCTACTGTCGCCCTGCTAGATCTAATGCGAGGAATTGAAACCGGAAAAGGACAATGTCAGACAACCCACGTGACGTCTGCTGACCTGAAGAAAAGCATGTAGAGCGATGCGGTGATGCAGAACAGCAGCACCTGGTGAGAGGAACAGGCAGGGGTCAGCGACTACAGACAAGATGGACGGTGACTGCAACACCCATTACTGTCATTCGTTTGCCGTGGATTCCATAGACCTGGTGGGAGTCGTGTCATGTATTAACTATGTATTATGCTCGTTTAACCCCGTGTTTAACCCCAACGTTCCACTCTACACACTTGTTTTGTAAGCACTCTGTTTTATGATGTGTGTTTTGTCTTCTGTGAAGTTTCAATGCGCCTATATTGTTATTTCCTCTTTTTAATGTCTATCCTATTTCCTTGAATGTTTTCTCCTTTTTATTTTCTTTTTTACGGTTTTCTTTGTACAGCACCTTGTAACTCGTTTCGAAAGGTGCTTTATAAATACATTTTACTTATTAACTTACGTGGCTATTTGCTTCACTCGTATCTGTTAGCCCTGAGAGGTCTTTACTCGCAGTTCTTAGGCTGTGGAAAACAACCGGTCCTCGCTCAGTCAGTCAGACCATCTCTGTTTTATCTCTATGTAAGACCTTGGTAGTAAGAACTGTCTCCATTATTTCTCTTGCCCCATAGGAGCCAACCTAGCAACTGTAAGTTTGTAAACTTGCTCTATTGACCTGGCAACCAGGAATACTTGTAACTTGTTCTATTCTAATTGCACCCTACCTTCAGCGATATATTGTTGTCTCCCTCTTTCGACAAATGTGTTACTTTTTTGTAAGTCGCTTTGGATAAAAGCGTCTGCCAAATGCTCTAAATGTAAATGTAAACGTAATAGGCATGACTACCACCTCCAAACTATATATATGCTTTATGTATCTTGAATACACTTTGAATGACTGACTGAACAATGCCTTGTGTCACATTGAGTCCCAAGCTCCCTGCTTCGCTTACAGAGATTATCCTGACCCAGAAAACTCTGCCACGTTAGATGACGGCTAACAACAGCACACAACAAGACCACACTGCCATCCACAGGAAAAAAGCAATGGAGACACACCCACTGCACACCGACTTCTCCATACCGTACCTCTCCATGTTTGAGTGGGCTGATGATGCCGCGCATCACGGCCATGCGGAACAGGGTCTCCGTGGCCTGAAAACAGGGCCGCAGATGCATGAGCAAGGACAGGGAACAGCCTCAAATCAAGACACCCAGCAGCCCATACCTCTAGACACAAAGCAATATGCTCCTTAGCTAACTCATAGAAGGCACCGATATATTCTTATACTAATATCGCCAGTGGAGGACAAATGATTGTCAATAGAGAAATACTGTGGAAAAACAAAATGCAAAATGTTGTTCTGCTATAGATTAATTATTAATTAAGATTAATAAACGCATGATGATACGGAAGGTAGCATTAGCTCATGAGTGGCTAGTGGACTAAATTAAGGAAGCATAAAGAGAAAAAGTAACTTAATAACAGAAGTATAGATTTGATTTACAATTAACAGTAGACCGCTTTCCAAAGGCTTATTGTAAAAGGGGTTGTTACGACCCCTCCCCAGATTGGCTCAAGCCATAGGACATAACATAACAACATAACTTTATGTTGACATAAACACATAGACTAAACTACCAAAACAAAGCCGCGTAAACCTGAGTTGGTCTTACCAGATTGGTCATGTAAATTGTCAGCATCCCTCTCCTGGAGGGGGAAAGACAGGTTGGTTAGTAAATAAAAACCTGAACTAGATAAACACAAACTAATTAACAACAACATCGATCTATTTACAAAAACATCATTTACATTCTTACCTGCTCTTGCGCTCGATTAGAATAGCAATATAGGAGGCAGGGAGAGCGGCACCAAAGCCAGCAGACCATGAGTTGAACCCTCCCAAGAGTTTCCTTAAGGGACAACAGCAGGAGCATTAGGCCATACAGTTACCAGCCACTCCCACCAAACACTTGTATTCAAGGCACGAGGAACTCTCTACCTTTACAACATTAGGATGTAGGAAGCAGCAAAGAAATGGATAATGACTCAGCACTTAAATTGTGTTTGCCTGAGACTGTGTATATGTAAGACATATAGTGCATCTGCCAACCTGAGAAGGCAGAAGAAAACAATGTAAAGACCTCCATTAGCCCCAAGGAAGGCGGTAGAAAACAGGATCTCCGGAAGTATTCGTTTCTTGTAGTAATCCTTCTTCTTTCTTCTTAAAATGGCTGCTATCTGCAATGGTGAACATGGACTAAGAAGTGTTTTTGATATTGTATCCACCAGGGAACAGAAGGTACCATCTTGTGACTCACACTTCTGCTTTCACCCATGGGAGAGGGAGAACCAGGAGATACTTCATGGGAATGTCATGAGAATGTCATGCGTGTACGTGTAAATCCATTTGTACCCCATTTAACACGTAATGTACACACTATGCGTGCTAGTAGACATCAAGCAACACCAAGGTCAACTGGGTAAAATCCAGAATGCAAGCACACGGATAGACCGACGGTGGTGAACCGTCGGTCACAAAACCATATGTTTCAAGTCATTTGTTTCTTAATTGCCTCATCCGGAGGGCAGGTCAGAATGCGTTGCATTGTTTGTTTATGTATATGTGCAGCTGAACAACATATTGCATGTAATGCGTATTTCGACAACGACCATGTGAAATACTCGCTGTGTCTTCACGACCTGTCATGAACAGTTCGCTAACGAGCGTTAGCTAATAGTGGCGATAAACCGCAAAAGCGCTAATTACTTTCAGGACTTACCAGATAAAGGGGCGCATATATCTTAAACGAAACCTCCAGGGCCCCCCGGGTGACTTCCAATGCAGAGTATATACAAGACGGGTTCCATGTATGCCCTATCTCGTAGCAGCTGTGTGGTATTTTGCTCAATACAGCCATGTCTGTAGAAGTTGTGAAGAATTGTTTTCGACGGGAAGACTGTTGGTTCAAATGGGGAGGAGCTTTGTCTGCCACGTGATCTCAATACGTTACGTCACATGGCGATATTTTGTAACCCATCTGCGGACCTACGGACCCATGCTGTGGACCCACACGCACACACTGTTGTAATAAGAATACGCTATAGCGTTTGGCACCACCATTGGTAAGACAACAACAATGTTTTTATAGTCTAAAGAGTGAAGAGTGTCACACCAAGAGTGGCACCTGTTGTGGAAGCCCAACTAGAACATTTACATTCCATTTAAATTTGGCAGACACTTTATCCAAAACGACTTACAAACATGCAGAATGCAGAAGACTTACATCTCTGCAGACACCACTGCAAACACTGCAAAAACAAGGCACCCCAGAACATGGCACTCCAAGAACATTGCATTGCAAGAACACGGCACAAAGACATGCCAATGTCAACCACGGTAAAGGCCAGGCTTTGCCCCTCCCACCATAATATAACTCCCAATCAGTCCCAAGACAACCCCCAGCCTCACTACACTTCCTCTGTCCCTTGGACAAGAGGACCCGTCCTTGAGTTATGAGGACATAGTCCTGGTTCCAAGCAGGCATCTCCACTGATGTGCCTCACTGCCCCTCCCTCTGCTCCTGCCTCTCCTCTGCTGTGGTCCCTCGCCTGTTTTTTTGTAAATAATGTTTGGTTAGGTCCCTCTGTGTTTACCATTTTCCTTTAATAGCAGAATTGTCAGGTGGTAAGGACCATGGTCAAAAGGGGGGTTTGTAGTGTCATAAATTCCTGGCTACGCCCCTGCTTGCAGGCTGACTAAAGGTGATATTTACCATCCTGTGAAGAGTAGCTGCAGAGTGTTCAGACAAGCTACTGATGGCTGTGTTGTGTGCTCTGTCCTTCAGCTGAATTCAATCAACTACAACGCTTTCCTGTTGCAAGAGTTTAAGTGTTTTACTCTTAGTAGATGACACAGCGAACCCACCCCCATAGAAAGCCTTGTTGATTTGAAGCTGTCATCAATAAAATACAACCAAAATTAAAGCTTCAATAGGTATGCACAGCACACACCACCAACACCAGTGCCGTCAACCCTAGCTACCGCCAACCTTAGCTGACTACCCTTTTCCCGGTATTCATGGGGGGACGCCATTCAACAAATTAGCTACCACCATGTTCCCCAATCGCCTTGGTGGTGGAGAAGACATGTAGACGTCACTAAATCTTAAGTAGGCAGATGCCACGTTTAACAATATAAGACAGGAGACACTCAGATAATGGACCTTTGCTAGTGGATGCAAGATGAGGACGAGAAGGCAGTGGAGGAAACTCAAGACATCAGAGGTGGAACACACACACACAAACTCAATCATTATAACACACACTGATAAACACGACCATAACAGCACACACACACACTGAAACCATGAATGGAATGTGTCAACGAAGACAGCAGTTTGAATAGCAGGAAACCTGTTACCAGTGTTAGCAGTTTGAATAGCAGGAAACCTGTTACCAGTGTAGCATCTGTTGAATGGTAACTGTTTGTGTACTGTGTATTGTTTGTGTAGGTTTAATTTAGCAAATAGGTTTTGTTGCATCTCATTGGTTGGTTTATCGGTCATCTGGGAAAATCTATGAACCGATTGGTGGATTTTTGTATGATTGGTTCACTGAATGCCGTTTGTGTTTTTGCGCCTCCTGTGGACAAAAAGGTACCTAGCACTTAACTGAACACTTAACCCTATGACATCATTTTTAAAGATATCTACACCGAAACACTTGTTAAGGTGGTGGCCCTGGGACCTTTCAATGTGGAGTGATGATTGTTAGAATAATATCCTCTGTATGGAATTTCATTATCGCATAACTACTTTTCATTCTCATCGTGGCTGGAGATTTCAACCAAGCAAACTTCAAGTCAGTGTGTCCACATTTACACCAACACAGTCAACAATTGACTTCCCCAAAGCAGGGAAACAACACGCTAGACCTTGTTTACACAACCCAGCGAGGAGCATACAAGGCTTCACCCCTCCCCCACCTGGGTGCTTCTGATCACACCACTGTGATTACTAATGCCAGCATACAGACCAAGTCATCAGACCATTTCAGAAGCAAGTAAGGGTGTGGCCAGAGGATGCCTCCTCTGCACTTCAGGACTACTTTGAAACTGTAACTCGCTCCTGGCTGGACTCCCAGCCTCCGCAATCAAACCTCTGCAGCACGCCTAGTTTTCAACCTACCAAAGTTCTCCCACGTGACCCCTCTCTTCCGTGACCTCCATTGGCTCCCTGTAACTGCTCGCATCAAGTTCAAGACTTTGGTGCTGGCCTACAAGGCTGTCAGTGGAACTGCCCCCACCTACCTCCAAGCACTGGTCAAACCTCATGCCCCAGCTCGAACACTCCGCTCAACCACTTCAGCTGGCCGCCTGGTACCACCATCACTAAAAACAAACAAACGTCACTCCTCCAAACACAACTCTTCTCTGTCCTTGCACCACAATGGTGGTACGACCTCCCGACAGTGGTCAGGACAGCAGAATCACTGACCTGCTTCCGCAGGAGGCTCAAGACCCACCTATTCAGAGTCCACCTGGACTCTGAATAGCTTCACCTCCTGCCCACCTTTCCTCCCCAACCCTCTCCGTCCTACCCGATCAATACTTGAACCCCACCCCTCCTGGATCCTTAGCACTTCCATATTTGTATGTCTTGGCTCTTTGTAGGATCTTGTAGGATCTTGTGCGCTGGTATGTCCCGGCACTTGAAATATAACTTAGCTTGT
>OMKP01077907.1:0-11984 GCA_900302375.1 Bathygadus melanobranchus
CTATTCACACACACACACACACACACACACACACACACACACACACACACACACACACACACACACTCTCTCTCTCTGTCTCACACACATTCGCTCTCTCTCTGTGTATCCCCCTCTCGTCTTTTCGCCAACAGCACACGCAAATACAGCTAAACAGAAAGTTCAGATGGTGAATAAGATGAGGTCATTGTCACCTAAAAAGTCACCCGCGGCGCCAGAGAATAGGCCTGCTTTATGGAACTGGAGCTGATTTGAGAACAGAGGAGGCTCAACGTGATGCTCTAACTTCACTCTTCACAGTCTTGGGGGCCATTGTCTCCTCTTCACTTTAAAATAATCGGAGCCCCTCCTGCTTGTTGATCCATATTAGATAACAGTCGTTGAAGAGCCCTGGATTGAATCAAAATCTCCACATTCCCAGCACAGCTCGGGCCCTACCTGTGGTCAATTTCAGTGAAATCCGAGGTATTTTTGACCCAAATGAGAGCCCTTCGCATTCTGAACACACGGGCCTCAATATGCGTTGATACTCCAGTCCCTCTTTACAGAACGTGCTTTAAACACCCGTGATCTGCGAATAAACAAAGCCAGTAAACAATGGAGTGGAGGCTATGCCCACGTATAGGCCAAGTACACACGCACAACCAAATTGCAGAAGTGTAAACTTAGGACCTCACAGCTCTGTAAATTTACACAGACATTAAATTCATTCTATTCATTTTACACATATAATGCTAAGCTGGTTTTTTTTATAGCACACTGATCGATATCTCTGTAAAATAATCATTTTTTTTAACTAGCGGGGCAGTGAAATCTTTGCTTTGTGCTAAAGTCAACAGTGACAGAGTTTGAGCTCAAATAAATGCCGTGATGTCTGGAGCCCTTTGCAGAAGGCAGACGGCGAGGGCTCTACAATGGGCTTCTGTGGCTTGCCAACAACAAGCATCGACTGTTTTGCACAGGTATGGACGTATTTATATTCTATCTTTTAAAATGTATTTCCAATTTAGTCGGTTTGAGTGTTGTGTGAGTGTTGGCGCGGCACAGAGGCTGCTATCCAAAACGAGCGGAGAAGGTGGCAGAGTGACTTGTATTGGCTTCCACAACAAAGAGTGGTGCGAAGATGGGGTGATTTGCAGGTTGTGATAGAAATTGCCTGCTATGGTTTCTCCGTCTTTTCATGGCGTGAGTGAAAGGCCCCGCATGGAGCGACTGATTGATGTAGTTGCTGATGTAGGCCTAGTTCCATTGAACAGGGAAATGCTATATTGTCATCAATCGAACACCACCGGCTACTCGGTGAGATGGTCATTTTTTTGGAGGCTACAATTTCATCGTAATATATAACAATACTTGCGTTTGAAGGATTTTTATTTTCGATTAAATAATCTTTCAATTATTGTATTTATAAGTTAAAAGTAACGGTCTCAACATTAAAGCCATTGATGTATTTTGGCCCTATGTAAAATGGATTCCTGCTCAATTCCTGTCAATTTGGCCTGGTCGTTTTTTTTCTGGGGATAATTGGGTTATTTTTCTTCTGATTATTATTATTATTATTATTATTATTATTCATAGTATGCATATTATTATTCACACCATTATTATTATTATTCATACCATTATTATTATTATTATACTCATAAGTCTACATATTATTTGCATTAGGCCTAATATTTGGCCTAGGCCAATTAATAATGATATTAATTAATATTATGTTATTTTCTTATTATTAACTATTGTTTTAGCTGTTGATGTAGGCCATACTTTTTAATTTATTATTTTTAATATATTATTTGTAATTTTTCTCCATGCTTTTTATAGAATTTCGCAACAGGCTGTTAAGAGTTCAGACCAAACAAAGAATAATTGAGAGCCCTGGGCATGCTTAATTCACTTGATTAAACAAGTGCATCCCGACTTTGCTCTCCACCCGATCCTCTGATAGAGGGGATAACCTCCGCCAAGACCCCCTCCAGTGCCGAGCGAAATGGGAATGGCCTTTTGGAGCTTTGCAGGTTCAAATTCAACCAACCCCAATCTGCACTGCACGACAAAAGGGCAGAGAGAACACGGCACATCTGTGAGGGCAAAGTCATGAATAACTCCTACTTCTACCTTTCTTTAATAAGATATAGGGCCTACTGCAACACCATGCCCTAAACATATGCCTGGAAAGTGATCTTATGGAAATAAAGGCACATGCGGGCCCTATAACGTTAGACTGAAAATGGGGTAATGTGCACGGGCACACAAGCGTGCACGCCGAGTCTCCTCCTGTGATGCTATCAGGAACAGATAAGTTTTATGTGGCTTTGGCGCTCAGTCTCAAGCAAGCTCGTTTGTTGTTATAGCAACAGAATAAGGGCTGGCGTGGCTTGTTGATCCTTTTACTCCGCTAACCTGATTTCCCTGTATATCTCAAAAGTCATCTTATTTGCATATTTGTTAATTAAGGGCCGACATTTCGATCTTTCTTCGTTTCTCACAGGAATACAATGAATGTTTGCATATTCAGCAAGCCGCCTGGGAAAGTGACTAAAGCTATGCGCTTGAAACATTATTGATAGCATCGTTGCTGAAATGCAGGACGACTTGAACAGTTCTGCCTGAGGCCTTTAGTTGTCATAGGCCTAGTTTTCTATTGTATAAAATAAAATTAATCCGGGGAAATTAGTAGGCCTATATTAACATCATGCATGCAAACGACACCGGCTTATTGAATACATTTACATTCTTAGTCATTGTTTACAGATAGGTATACATAGGCCCGAGCTAGACTTTTGCAAAGCAGTCCGATGCAACAAATTAGCTAATTTATGGCTATTTCTGTTTCTTCAATGGATGTCAGGAGCCGATAAGCCTATATGTGTGCTTCCACTAGTGGTGGTGCTGTGAAGCCTGCTGGAACACCCAAGTAGCGCTCGGTCTCCCGGGTGATGGCGGGACACCAGGCGAACAAGCTGTAATGCTGTTCTAGCCTATTGCAGGGGTGGGACCGTCCACACTAGCGCGACTTAACTCCTCTTTCACCAGAAATACTCCTAATCCCATATCTTAGCAAGGGGAACTGCTATCCCACAGTATATTAAGGGACAACAAAGTCAAATCTGAAAGCCACCCATTTTCTCTGCAGTTAGGGAGTCATGATTTATGCTACATGCGGCATATCCACCCATCTTGCGTCAATTAACGTGTGTTCCTGTTGCGGAATAGTTGATGAGTTGTATAGGCTAATTAAAGTGATTTATACTTGTATAATAACATTAATTTATACACTTAATTCTGTTAGGCAAAATGTGGTTCATCCATGACCATTTCGGATAGGACGCAGGGTTTCTGTAACGATTAAGGATTAAAGATCGAATTGATTTAAATAGTTGTCAATTCAAACTAGGCCAGTGTTGTGCTATGTACCACAGAGATTTAACTGACAAAATAAAGTGGGCTGTTTGTAATATGTTCCTATTGGTTTAGCCTATTTCCATAGTAAGCCTAATTTCAGATTCGACAAACCATTAGACGATTATATTATTTTCATATGCGAAATTAATATCGGCCGATAAAAGTAATTCATTTTAAATTAAAATAATGTGTAGGCCTACTCAACTGTGTTAATATAGGCCTATAACACAGCGTATGATAATTATGAGGCAGTTAAAATCGTTATAAAACAGCGATAAGGGAGTTGCTATAATTGTTTTTGCTTGCACATAAAAAGTGTAGAGCAAAAGAGTAAATTATGAAATTATTTGTTTTAATTATTATTACATATATTTACATATTTTCAATAGGCCTAAATATATATTGTATTTCTTTCATCCAAATTATTATTCTCATTTCTCATTCTCATAATTATCATTATTATTTAGCCTAAAATTAGCTTAGATCTATATTGAATTTCAATTTCCAATGATATTGCTGAGGTGAAAATGCATCAGTTGTAAGCCTACACATTACACGCCTATTGTGTGATTCAAAATATTCTGGTTTAATTTGACAGATTTGAGTGCAAAATAAGTGGCTTGTGTGTGTGTGTGTGTGTGTGTTTGGCGTATTCTTTTGATGGGAGGACAGACAAGGTGGGAATGCGGCCCCTGGCTGTGATGTGTCCGCACTCCTCTGACACGACTCTGTGAGATTCCTTCTCATAATTCAAACTGCATGAAGGGATGACGGTGAACGGGAGAGAGACACGGGGAAAGAAAAGAGAGAGAGAGAAACAGAAGGGGAAACAAGGAGAAAATGAAGATCTGCAGCCGTGACCGTTCCCGTACGTGGACGTGTACACGTGGACACCTAGAGGTGATTTGTTCAGGCCGGGTGTCCCGCTGCGTCTTCAGAAGCCAACCGACAAGTCGGTGTTTGTTCTGCATAGGTCGTTCATCATGCAGCGGTGGGGGGGGGATCTCCATCCCCCCTCCGCCCTCATCACAGAGCCCGCATCTAGCTATTTGTTTCTGAATAGAAAATGTGATCATGATTGCTCCGACGGCACACCGGCAGAGCACAAGGGGAAATTCAAAAAGAGCGTCTCCCTCCAAAGCGCTCCATCTTCGTATCGATCAGGGACAGATAAAATGGATGAGATGAGAGGCCGGGCGTCATTCCCCTGGCGTGTCGAAGTGAGGCTGAGCCACCCACGCGCAGGCCAAGATTAGCTCCTTAGAAGAAACACGGAAATCATTGCAAGATACTACACGTGTGATCAGCCATGCAGAAAAGTGCTATTTCCCCCCCATCAAGATGAAAGATTCCCAAACTAGGGAATTAGCTATTGGTTAGGCAGACAGCAACACATAGTTCTCTTTTTCTTGTGAGGGGGAGGGTATGTTTGCATGATGTGCATTCATATGTATAAGCATACGCACACAGATATACACACACACGCACAATTAAATATTGACTACATTAAGCTATCATCTGGCTTTTTCTTAGATGTTTTCTACTACTGTGCTCGTCTTTGAGATCCCACCACACTGAAGAAGCTAAACGATCAGGTGATCGGGTGGGTAAACGGTGTCCTACTCCTATGTGATTCCCCTCGAGGCCCTCTGTACCTCTGGGCGTTGGATCCGGCCGTGAGCACGAGGGCCACGGCGGTGAATAACACAGTGTCATAGCCCCGGTCTGACCCCGACTCCGCAGTGGCAGCGGACATTCAGCGGCACATGTCCACAGCGCCGACGCCAACTTCCTCCCAATATCCCACCCATCCCTCCTTTCAAACGGCTCCGGGAAGTCGAGGCAGAACCCCGCCAGCCAATCACGGCGAAGGACACTCAAGTCATTAAAAGTTAATGAAACCTATAAACACGGTCCGCCAGTGATTCATTTAAACCCCCAATCCAATCTCCTCACCCAGCCAAGGCAAACAAGCCTGTGCTCCCCCAGTGTGGTCGTCGGAATAACAAACTATGCAATATTTTGTCCTGCACATGTTCCCTCTATGCAGACAGCGGCCGTGTGATAGGCTATTCTACAGTGGGACTTGTCCAATTTACTGAATGCCAGAATGGTGTTACGCAGAGGTGAATTCTGTAATCTGCGTTAGAGTTTAATTTAATGCCGTTCCTTTTACAACGGGCGGCTTGTCGGGAATGGTCGCAATAGATATGCCCTTTCAACATTCATGAGAATCACTGACATTCAAATAATGTGCTCATTTTAATACCGTATGAGTGAGAGAGCCAAATCAGTGTGAGGAACCTGTGTTTGTTCTTCCCCATGGTTATGTGAGTGTCGAGAACAGTTTTGTGATCCATGCAGATTGTGACTATGGGAGAGATCTCGGGGTGGGCTCTTTTTCCTCTACGCTGCTGTCTTTGTCTCTTTGGTTGTGGCATTCATCATAAGAGGATGGTTTCAGGTGAGAATTTCTGATGTCTTGCCATTGGCTTGCATCACTTCCCCTTCTGCATCGGAGTGCTGCTCCACCACATGCCCTAATAGCCTCGCCACACTAAATTCGATCACAACCCATAAACAGCGATGAGGTGTCAATGTACAAGAGCCAATAAAGAGGGACTTAAGCGTTCGAACAACAATCCTTCTGTTTTTAAGACTTCCATTCCCCCCCATGTGCCCCGTATACTTCTCCTTGGGGGCCATTTAAATTACATTCCACCCAATGGGTATCACCACTGTCAGCCCGCTAATGAATTCCCATACCCGGACTTGAATCAAATTAATCCCCATTTTAATCCTATATAAATGGCCGTGTCGTTCATCATGGAGAGGCTGATGCTCGGTTGAAGGATCGAGGGGTGGTGTCGACAGGGTTGAGCAGATTATGGTGAGGGATGAGGGTGGTGCGTTTCCACCAAGGCAGAGTGGTCCCTTGATACACACTATTTAACCCTCGTCTGCTCGACAGTGACGGAGCCGCCCGCAACAAATGCCGTTTTAATATCCGTTCAGATTAAGGAGTCAACAGGAAGATTCATTGTTCTTATATCCACGGTGAACCACTATGTAATGCACGGTACAAAAGTAAATCCCAATCAGATTGATTTGGATGTTAGATTCAATTGTATCCCAATTATTTCTAGGACTCTTTCGAGTGCAGTGACATTAAATGGATTGGGATATGATGGGGTGGGCTGCAGCAATAATTCACCTGACTTGCGGTCACAATGTTGGAAACAGCTGCATTTGTACATTGATGCAAATTAAATGTCACGTATCCTTCACATGCAAACCAAGGTTTTGTCAGCTGCAGTACATTTAGTATATAATATCTATCAGCATTCTAACCACTATATGTTATTATTATCGTTAGGTTCATTCAAAGATAGTTGACAAAAGGACTAATCCATACAAATATGATAGTGCCACAGTGAAGCATTACCGATGTCTTTTAGATGCAAATATAAGTAGTTTGTATAAAGGTCCAGATGGCGAGAGCAGCAGTTATTGACGCGTGTCTCTGTAAAATTGGTACTGTTAGAACTTCTGTTTCATTGCTGGTTTCAGCCCGCTTGCCTGATGATGGATGGAAAAGGAAAAATACCACCTGCTCATCCACCAATAGAACCATGACATGACGTCTGTCGAGAAGAGAGTCTGCACCCTAAATATGTCCTATTTAACTTAAGAAGATGGTTTGAAAAAGAGTGGTTGGCAGTTGGAGAGTCAGCCATATGTGTTGTCAACATCGGTTGAGGTAAACACAATCTGCATACATTTCCACGCAGTGCACGAATTAGCACGTCAAGATTGAAGCAAAACGTGGCACGGGAGGCGTCAGAGGAACGGCACACCGCTCTGAAGTTAGTTAGGCAGTTTGGTCGATGGTCGGTTCGGTCCGCCAAACGTCCCCAGCAGCGATGGTTTATTGACGCATCTGTAAGCCTACACGTTCAACTGCCAAGCTTGGCTCGTGTATCTACCTACTGTTGTGGAGAGCTAGTGAAAACGCGCGCACACACACACACACGCACACCCACGCACAAAAGTTTTCTGTTTGCCTTCGTTCTACCAAATCCTCGACAGCCGTGTTACAGCCTATCACTATTCATACCATTGTGCTGTCACAACAACTAAAGGCATCATTTGTGTTGCAGAACCTCATCCCGTATGTATCCACTACCAAGTGTTTGGCGACTGGGAGTGGCGACGGCGGCGGCTGTATAATTTGCTAGGAAACATTTTACCGAACATTTGGAGCTAAAAAAAAAGAGAAAAAGACAACGCAGGCATCGGCCCCAAGGCTTAAAGCAATTAATTCAGGATCCTGACATAAACTCTCCAATCCTTTGACAGCTTGGAGCTGAAATAAAAATGCTAGTTCTCCTGGGAACGGCAGGATATAGCCGGCTCTTTTCTGGACTGTTTGCTCACTGGCCCTGAGAGCAATCTTCCCCAGTCAGAATGAAATGCAAGGACACAAACAATGTACCGGCGAGAGAATGGGAGATGGGGAATGAACAGTTTGGACTATTTGCTCAGCAGAAGGGCAACCACAATGGCTGGCCCATGGCTTTCCCATGCATCAAGCCTCTTAGTGTTAGGCCTCCCTTTGTTGCCTGGTTTCTTCTTCCCCGGGCCAGATAAGAGTCCAGCTGCCCCATACTTCTTTAATTCCCTGTTTCTATAGCCGCCATACTGTATGGTCATTTATCGGCGGACGGCACGCTGTTGTTGTTGTTGTTGTCTGCCGAGCAGGTTATCCAAGTACGAATCTTCAGTCACCTCTGCGTGTGCGCTCGTTTACGGGGTCCGGGGCCCTATCTCTTTAACATGAAAGGCGAAGGGTGGAGGACGGGGAGGGGAACACCGCCTGACCCTTCCTTTCTTCTGAGAGAAGGCAGCACAAGTCAAGCACAGAGCGCGATTACGGTACCCCGAGTGCTCTTTGCATGTGCCGTTGCCTAATCTTCTCATCGGTAGAGAGCAGGGACGCTTCCAGCGAGGAAAAGACAAAGAAAGAAGGCCACATTTTGGAGGGGCGGCCCAAAGTGTAGTGAATAGTAATACGTCGCCATTTTAAGGCACCGAGGACAGCGCGCTCTGTGAGTGGCGGCCCCCCGGAGCGGAAGACAGTTAGGAGAAGCACTTGAAGAAGAAATGAGATGTGGCGTTTATATGACCTAATGACAACTCCAGTCAGAAGAGCGAGCAAACACACCGACTTGTAGTGGCTCTGGTGAAGGCACGGCTCCATATTGTGCCCTCTTTGTTTTGGTTTTGTTGGTTTGCGTTTGGATTTACGTTGACTTTGTTCTCGTTGTAATGAGGCGCTCTTCTCACGACGTTGTTTGTACTGCGAGGCACTGACTCGCTGTTGAGACTGTCGAGGCGTGCAAAAAAAATGACATTGAAATATAGAAGAAAAGAGATATTAATGAGATGTAATGGTAGTGTCTGAGACGGAGGCATGTGTTTGAATAGACAGCAAACTAATAAGTGCACACACACACACACAGACAGAGACAGACAGACAGACAGACAGACAGACAGACAGACAGACAGACAGACAGACACACACATGCACACACACACCCCTCCCCCTCTGGAAAGGCTGTGGTGCCAGGGGCCTCCTGGGTGATTTCTACAACTCGCATGTTGTCCTAAAAAGATTGAAAAACCAAAAGAAAAAGATCTTGATTCCAGAGAAAATCTACCACTTTTACTATTTAATAAAGATAAAAATGAAAAAAATACCACTAAATCAATACGTCAAATAAACTGACAGATTTGAAAGACGATTTCAAGCATTGATGATTTTAATAACAGCCGTTGTACAATTTCACAACCACTCAATGAAACATTTGAAACTGAGATGCTGTCGCAGGAGTAGATGGGATCAGCTTGGTTCTTGACATGAAAACACTCTCCTTATTTTATGATATTTTGTGTCTTCATCGTCATCGTCAATACACGTTCGCAAACCACGCTGAAGCGCCAGCTCGTAGCGACGTCCTCATCGGGAAACAATAGCAGTTTGTTTCTACCTCTAACCTGGGTCTACCGTCACTACTTAGGCAACGTGTCAAAGCTCAGCCATGGCAAGATGAATAGCTCTGCTATTGCCTGCCTTGGGAGAGCCAGGGGAGTCTCCTGGGGTGGTGCTCTCAGTGTCACGCTCCGCCAGCAGTGAACAAAAAAAACAGAAAAGAGTTCAGTTCGAGCCGTTTCAACATCGCTTAAGGTTGTCTACGGCCGTGTAATTTATGAGTTGAGAGGACTTGGTTTTTAAGTTCACGACAACCGACAATCTGCGAGCATTTAAGGGTGGAGAAACAGCCCGTGAGTCATAGGAAGCTTACAACACACCTCTGATTACCTCAGGCGCTATCGGTTTTGTGGAAACCTGTAGTATTCTGGACTGTAAAAGGTTTCTGTAGGTGCTTAATGTGGACGCCATGAAGCCGATGGTGATGTGGCCCTTAACGTGTTTCCTTGTCTCCACTGCACTTTTAAGGATGAGACTGTGACCGGTGTTTTGCTATGTAGTTCCATAGAGCTCAGTGGGTGGCCATACGACCTGTCAGTCAGAAAGATGGATTGACAGACCTGGTGGTTAGCCCTCTGCCAAACCCAGGGCAGAGGAAATGTAACCGCCTCAAGAGTAGAGTGAGTCAATGCTGCTTGTGTTGGCAATAGCGATGCAGACATTATTCTGATCGTTATTGTTAATATTGAGCGCCCATGTATAGGCAAGCAGGATATTTCTTGTACAAACTGGCAAGAAATTAGGAAATAAGGTCATTCATAAGTCATTCAAGTAGAATTTTTTTTTGTTGTTGTGGATTTGACGTATTTTTGTCGTTTGTGAGAAATATTTATAATATCGGCCTGTATAGAATATACACTCCCTTATATATCTGGTCTGGTACGATACCATAACAGCTGCTGAGAATATATCTGTTTTTTGTTTGTTTGTTCTTTGTAGTTCAATGGTGAATATATGCATTATTTAAAATAATATGAAATAGAAGGAGATGAAAACAAATGTTATCATGCTGAGTATACCAGTAGTAAAACATACCTAAATAAAGGTATAACTGTAATATACCAAAAATAAAGTACATAATAAATAATAATACATCAAATGACAAATTTGAAAAGCTTGGAGTAGCATGCGCACATTTCCCAGAAAACAACATAATTTGTAAAACAACAGGCGGAATGTTTACAAATAGACCTTAATTTTAGTTTGGGCCTCAATTAATTTCAACAAATATAAATAAGAGAAAAAGTGATAACATCTACTTTATGCCATTGTCATTGATAAACATTGTTAGTTCATTATTAATAAACATTGATTGCCTGTAAATATTGAAATAGAGTGTTGCCACGAGACGAAAGAGGCCCGGATGAACAGCTATTTCTAAAAGTGTTACACGATTTAAGATTCTTTTGTCTATTCTATAAAGAAAACAACAAAGTAATACACGGAACTATGAATTGTATTAAATTCTAATTTACATTACCCTTTTAACAACGTTAATTTGAATGGGTTAGGGTTATTGCGCAACAATATTTGAGCGTAATTAATTAGCATTCAAATATTGAATCCAATGCAAACATGTTAAACTATAGTTGCTGCATATATTCATATTTAAAGGAAAGAAGACAAAACATTCAAATATAGATGGAAAATACATATTTTGAATGATGTTTTTTAAATGAGTGTTTAAATAAAACAGATACCAGGCTGTTCTTTAGAAGCCAGTATACACATTTTTATATTGTAAATGTTTCTATTAAACAACCAAAACAGAATAAATAAATAAAAATAATAAAACATTTCTTCAAACCAATATTAAATTATATGCGAATATTCTTTATACATGAATAATGCCCAATATATATTCTATGAATACATATTGTCAGAATCCTGCACACTATTTAGCCATAAAAAACACCCACGACTGAGTCTTCATTCACATTACATTTCTCTGCCAATGCATGGATGTCAACACCCTGCAAACACCTCTGACACACATGCTTGAATATGCCGGGCGAGTTCGCTTAACATTCCTGGCTGTCCTGCGCTCAGGGTTCACCTCTGACGCCAGGGCGCCACTGGCCGGTCTCCCACGCTCCCACTGACTCTGTGACTACCACGGTGTCCTGCGGATACTCCCAGCTCATTCACTGTTATTTACATTGTGTGGTCCCAATATTTAATATTTCATCTGACAAGAAATGAAACTCTAATGAATAAGAATGGATAATAAGGTATAATAATAACTTATATAATTATATAATATATGAATAACCCGATAATAATAGCCTAAATAATTAACATACTCATTAGAGTCATCAGAGTAAATGCTTTACTTAGGCAATTTCTGGGGACAGACTTTCAGCACCTCCCCCCACCCCACACACACACTCACACACACACACACACACACACGTAGATGTGTTTTAAAATGGAATGGAACCACGCTCTACAAGGATTTGGGATTTTTGGAATATAATTCCAGCCCAGTGCTTATCGGCACACCCAGACTGTTTGAGTGTTTTGAGAT
>OMKP01077908.1:0-46233 GCA_900302375.1 Bathygadus melanobranchus
GGGGGCCGGGCACGGGCCCGGGGGAGGGCCGGGGAGGCCGGCCTGGTTCTGGTAGGCCTGGACGTCTGCCGGTGCCGGGCTGTAGATGGGCGGCTGGCCCATGTACATGTGGATGTCGCTGAGCAAGTGACGACAACAGAGACAACACAGCAACAGGGGATGAAGACGTGAGGATCTCGTGGGACAAATACAAACAGTGTCCAAGCAGAATAGGAAGAGTCAATGAGAGTTTACAGACTGATATACAACACACAGCCTGCACTATTGAGCTGCATCGTGAAGCTATTAGGAAGCCACAGTCCAGAACTGCTGAAATGCTGCATTTAACAACCTGCAATGCTGTAGCATTGAGCAAATATTACAGACTATAGGGTGCATGCGAGTCGCTGATTCAGAACAGGATCGCCTTGTCTGGGCCTACCTGGGGGCTGCTTGGCCAGGCATGGGAGGCCCGGCCTGGAGCTGCTCCATGGGAACCGGGTAGCCCTGCATCCCTGGGCCCATGGCATACGGGCCTGGGCCTGGCGGACCAGGATAGCCCTGTGGACGCACAAGGATAGGCACTTGTGAAATCAGAAAAACAAACTGTAAAATACAGTGGGAGCGCCAGCCCTTCCAGGATCGCTATGATACCAGGCAAATAAATTATGTATATATAATATAAATGTAATATAAACGTGAAATTACAATAATTAAACCATTTAGATTCTACTCTCATTTACAATTCATACACATGCCACCCTAGACATTTAGTTTGACTACTCGGCAAGAAAAAAAATGAGGTAGCCAGGTAAAAGCCAATCGTCGATTCTTAAACAGGAAAGTTCAACTCAAAAGACATGACCAATTCTGACCCCCTAAATTAAATCTCCTCCGTGCCCCCTCTCCTCCTCACATTCCGCTCTCAGTGAGCGTTAGCCGGGCCTCACCTGTTGGACCGTGCTGGCGGGCGGCTGCTGCTGCTGCTGCTGCATGTAGTACTGCTGGCTCTGCAGCTTGGCGTACATGGCGTACACGGGGTCCTCGTTCATCAGCTTGGCGTACAGAGACAGCGCCTCCATCACCTTGACGTTCAGATCCGACATCTCAGAGTGCTTCCTGGGAAAACGACAACCGCACGCCCACAAGTCATCGACCTTATCTTCCCGGGGTCTACGGTATAATTTGTAGGAGGCGCACAATGGCAGTAATACCGGTTGGAGGTGTCTGAGAACAGGCTAGAAGAAATGGTCCGCTCCAGAGCGCATCAACTTCTAATTATGTTATTCATATCTATTTCCTCCTATTCCTTCACGCCAATTTGATGGGTGAGGTCATCACGCCAATTTGATGGGTGGGGTCACTAACAATTACTTGTTAGTGACCGCCCCCAGCGCTGTCACTAACAATTACTTTTCTATCTATTGATTAATCAACAATAATCAAGTTAGATGGCTTCGCCTTTGACTGAGCGCAAGAGATAAAAAAAAAGATTTAAAAAAAAGGATATAAAACAAATACATCATTTAACATGTAATACTTAAAGATAGTGATATTCCCCATGTTGCCTTAAATTAAACCTTTAATTATATTGATCACAATTATTCAAACGTTATTTATATGACACTCCCCACACAAAGACATATGCTTAATAAATTAGAATAGGTATACATCCCAATAAGCCTGACATGTCACTCAACGTAGAACAAGCCCAGATTCTAGCCTAATCATGTTCTAATCAACACTTATTAAAAATCACTCGTTTGCCTGCGACTTTAGATGTGTTAATGAATAAGAAGTGTATGTAGCAGCCACAAAAGCTCTCCCTTGTAATAACAACGCGTTGGGTCATTTGTTTAATAAACGTGAATAGACTACATAGCCAATCACACAGAGCACTGCCCACTGTACCAATGTTTTCCTGTGTGATCGGCCCAACGGCGTTTTGGCTTTTTCTGGTGGTCCACCATCCAGAATAGCACCTGTACGCTTTCTGGAACGTGTTTGAAAGAACCATTTGCGTTTTTAAAAAAAAAACATGCGTTGACTCAAAATATTGACTGTAACCATAGTCAAACGAGAAACACTGTCCTATCTTTTTTCCTCAATCAGCCCAGCACTCGATTCGACCGTGTTAGCCTTTGACCGAGTTAGCCAAAATCAACGGCAGCAGATGAGATTAACTAGCTGCGTCAGTGAAGCGCGGGTAAAATACACCATTCCAGCTTCAAGTAAAAATATTATAGCGATTTCACTCGTTTTGTATTTAGCTCCATTGTTCACAACGAGACATCGTGATGGTTTTAGAGCTACATTTGGAGTTTGTTTATCTTTTGCATCCAAATGTATTATTTATTACAATGCAAATGTTGCTTTGCATTGCAGAATTTAGAAGCATTTCAAGAGAAAAATCAATTCATGTCAATCCAAGTCTAACCGCTCAGCATAGCATTTCAGTTTTCCACTGCAGTCATGAGTTTTGCTAAACATGGATTGAAGTTATTATTATAACAAGTAACCAAACTCTGTACAGATCGATAACGCATAGGTCATGTCAGCAGATGGATCCGGGCAGTGAAGAAGTGGACTAGAATGGTCTCTTAAAACAAAATCATTTCGCCGGAATTTGTACCTGTCTATGTCCTCCAGCTTCTGGTCAATGAGGGGTCCCATTTGGTTGCAGGCACCTAGAAACCAGACACAAAGCTTCAGCGTCGCGGACGTTAACCCTGCCCTGCATGGCTTCATAACGAAGACACCGCTCAGTTCCTGTCAGTCACAAAAGTTGCAGATCACTACTATAAAAACAAAGAAATATATAACACTTCAACTGCAATAAGATACTTTTGATGATCGCATCTTTACGAGCCGGTAGGGCGTGGTAACAGACGCAGGTGCTTCAGACGCCTTGGCAGAGTGCTTTGTGGGAACCACTCTGCCTCGCGCCTGTGAAGCAGGGCTGCTGCACAAATGTGCCCTTTGAACTCTTGTATTAAGTACAAATGGACTCGACAGGACGCTGCGCTCTTAGCGACTCTAAACTCCCTACACTACAGACATCACCTGATGTTGCAATGCAGTTAAGAAAAACACCAGGCACGACAAGATGACAAGAATGTGCCCGTGTGATCGGCCCCTTAAGAGAGCACACCGTGTGACCACACACGCACTTTACTCCAAAGTTACTACATTAGCCGTTCTTGGACATAAATATTAAAAATCGCCACTGTTGACCGACGGTATAGTAAATATTGTACAATACATTCCAGGTTTTATATTCTCGATATGTACAATATTGTACCTTCATCGTTATTTGCGATGTTACTCTCATTTGTATCCAGGCTCTGTCCTTACCTTCCAACTGCAGCAGCTCAACATCGTCTGACTGGTTATCCGTGGGGTCGGCACTCTGAATCATCTGCAGTAGCTGGTCCATTTTCTCCTGAGAGAAAAGAAATTAAATAAAATAGTCAAAATCAAACAAATGAGGGATGACAGGAAGTTTACAAATGTACCAGTGAATGTCTGGCAGGGTGCATTACCTCATCTATATATACAGGCTCTGGGTCCGGATCCAGGGTCTCCACCTGGACCTCTTCGCTGAACTGCACGGACTTCTTCTCCGTCTTGACTGGAGATTACAGAAATACAAAGAACTGATCGTCACAATCAAATAAGGTAAAACAATCCTATCGCAAAAATGTGTTTCTTTTTTTAATTTGCTTCAGACTCTAATTAGAGCAGCATTGAGCATCTTCCCCTAAACCCCTCATTTTGAAAACAACTAAACAAACTAACTTAGTTGTCTGTCAAGTCAAAGCTTACATTTAGTTTAGAGGTCCATTTATCAATACAATATGATATCCACTATTTCTAAGTCATTTACAGTCTTGGAAGGCTATTTTTACCATGGTAACTGTAGTGCAAACAATGGTTGGGGGTGGGGTCCTCCATCCTTTTCACTAAAACATAGTATTCCTTTTATTATCTATTTGTATGTTAGCCTAATATTGAACTCTCCCCTCTGTCCCACAATAGCCGGCTCTCATTTAAAATACATTTTAAGAAATATGACAACTCTAATCAAATTGGGAGGAATATTAGCATTATGGCAACCAATCAAAAGCTATATGATGCTACATACCGTGCCTGTCAATGTAGGAACGACCCGTTTTATTATATGCAGGCTCTTCCTTCTTGCTAGGCTTGAGGTACAAGCAAAGGCAATCAGTGTCTTTTGAGAACTAGACCAGAGCTACACGGTCCACATGAATAACCCATTTTGAAATAAAAACGTGCAGAAGGTGAAGAGTTTGCATGATCTGGGCTGAACAGTCTGCATCACCGTAGTGCACTGCTCGTTAACCAATCGGGTCCCTTGGGAGACGCCTACGTACAGCCAGCTGCGTCATTATCTTTCCCGCCAAAGCTGAACCGCAGCTGACCCGAGATAAACCCATGCTGGGACACGGAGCAGCGGAGGAGGGTGTTGGAGGATGGTGGAGGCAACCCTTTCCCATCAATGGTATACAAGGGCTTAACTATCTGTATACAAAGGGATTGATAGGAGCTGTGTCTATAATCATGCTTCGTTTGTCTTGGATCGCTCCAGGGCTCCTACTGATAAAAGGTATTTTCATGAGTGGGATCAATAAGGCAATATTGCTAATGGACGAATTAAAGTGGATGTGGGCAAATCAAAGTGGATCACATAAGTGAGAAGTGCGTGTGCGTGCATGCGCGCAACACACACACACACACACACACACACACACACACACGTGCGTTTGGACTCACTCATCTCTGGCTCTGCAGTAAGGTCCGCAGTGACAAAGTTGGAGGGGAAGAGCCCCACTCCCTGGTATGTTTCCCCTTTCCACCAGTTGGGGTCGCTGTAGTCAAATAAGAAAACCAAAAACACCATCAGAACCACTGGACTTCTTTTTTGGTACAATGGGTATTACATGAACATGTCAAAAAGGTGAAAGTGATTCAAACTGAATGACTTAATTCTTCATTGTAGCTATTGGGTCAGGTCTATCTGCATGATCTTTACAATAGAGCCAATAACAGAGGCCCAAATACATAAGGCCTGGACACAAATGTTCCGATCTGAATGCGTGTCCATCCATCAACATTAACATCAAGGAGACAATTACCGACATCCTCAGCTTGTGGCGTCACTGAAGGAAAACCAGCATGCGGCTCAATCGTGATTAGGAACGGCATTGCTGACGGACTAATCCCATAATCTCATTATTGTGAGCGTGCGCTTGCGTGAGTCATCAAGTTCACCTGTCGTCCAGGATGGTGATGATCTCACCGGACTTGAAGGTGAGCTCGTTGTCCTCGGCCGCCTCAAAGTCGTAGATGGCGCGCACCTTCCTGCCGTCCGCCTTGTGGGAGGAGAGCAGGCTGGAGGCGCTGGGGTAGAGGCCGGACAGAGCGCCCTGAGGCTGCTGCCGTTGCTCCTTCAGAGACAGCTCGATGGCTGTGGACAGACCGAGGTAGCCCGGGTCAATAGTACGTCGGGGTGACGCTAGCGTGTGGCATCATGTGGTTGAAGTGTCGACCGTGTGGCAAATAAAGGACCAATGTCCTCTGATTACTTTACTTACTTTTATGTAGGCGGTGAGCCCCTACACGTTTTAAACAAGGACCACCTGAGATGTTTTGGTTTTTTTGGGGGTGGACAGTAGAATCATTCTGAACCCCTCTTCCTGGTTGGACTTGATGGATATCTGACAACATCCCTCATCAATACAATATGCTATCATTACGGAGAAATGCCTCGGTGGACATTTAATTGTACGCTGTTTGTAATGTGAAGCCTTTACCTTTGGCCAGGTCTTCCTCTTCCTTTTTGTTGGTGGAGGTGGTGGGGTCCTTGGCCACCAGCGCAGGGCTTGCCTTCGCTTGTTCTGCAGCCTAAAACCAATGATTAGAGCCAAAGTCGAGTGTGTCCCACAAAAAACTAAACAACACTCAAAGGGGCCACGGATCAAAGCCTTCAACCAGTAATTTCTGAAACCGAGACTAGAGACTAGAGACAAAAGACAAAAGGCCACAGTGTGTGGGGTATTTTCTAGTGACGTGAGCGCTGGTGATCCAGTGCTTGCTTGCAGCAGCGCTACCTGGGAGCCCACGGCAGGGAAGGTGACACCCTGCTCCCTGAGGTTCTTAATCATGGCCGAGATGAGGCTGAGCTGAGGATCGTTCCGGAAGTCTTCCGCCCACTCCACCATCAGGGCCTTCAGCTTCTCACACACTTTCGGGTGGCCCTGATGACGCGTATGCCCACACACACACACACACACAGACGCGTGCCCACACAAACCATACACACTCAAATCTGTTAGCAAAGTGGCTTGGTGCGTTGTGATTCATGCAAGCAAAATGAAGTGGTGCGCATTTTGTCAAAGGGAATTTATTGAACTAAAAAAGATCCGCGACTATCTTACCTTATTCAGGACATTGCTGACTTCACTAGCAAACTCTCTGGAGCACACCTCCAAGTGAAATATTTTCCCACAGTTTGAAACACAGGCACCAAGTAGCTGCCGGGACAATGGCAGAGGAAATGTATTGGTAACAATTCTAAAAATAAATGTTTAAGACTTTTTCTTTAGATTTATCTCAGACAAACACATAATCATTCCCTATGCACCACCAATGGTATATTACAATGAACCATCATTAACATAGTCATTTTAAAAATGTTAAGATTATAGATAATGACATTACACGCTACATTATATTTTCGACAAATGTGTTACTTTTTTGTCGCTTAGGATAAAAGGGTCTGCCAAATGCTCTAAATGTAAATGTAAATTATATGTCACTTTAATTACACGTTTGTGTAAGAAGATGAGTAACCATTTGAGCTAGTAATTAAGCCTACTTCATTGTATTGAATTGGTACATGCTAACAGAGGTTTTGAAATAGAAGGCCACCAAATAAACATGCTCACGGTCAGTGCCTGCATGGCCACATGAGGGTCCTTGTGGTTCACTCGTCTCATTATCGAGCGAAGACATTCTTTAGGTCTGGAAGGCAATGATAAAAAGGTCAGAACTCAATCAACGTCCAGCGATCCATGAGTGACAAACAAAGACACAGAATGGCAAACACTCCACTTTTGCTGTCAATATTACGCTACTCATTCAAAGCAAAGCTCATTCTTGTTTTATGGGCTTCTTCGTTATGCAACTGGAATTGCATAACCTGCTTTTAAATCAAAACAATGATCATGTCAGTTGAGGACAATGGAAACCCACCCAGTGCGAGACTGTCCTATTTTATCACAGATGTCCAAAATGAGGCCCCAGTCCTCAGCTGTGTTCATCTCACTGGTCGCTTTCTCTGCAGGGGAGAAAAAAGTTAAACTTAAACTTCTATTCAAATATAACTTTCATTATATTTGAATAGATACAAATTGTATAGATATTTTAGAACTAGCAGGATGTGGTCTCACGTTGTGTGTGCATGTTGCATATGCCACGAAATGAACAAGCGTAAACCACATTAAGCTTGAAGAGGAAGTAGCACAGATAATTGTGGTTCACCACACAGATACACATTATCTTTTAGCAAACCAGTAATATAGACATGACTAGACTAATCCAGTAAGCTATTAATAAACATGACTGGATGATTTCGGATGCTAGTTTCACCAAAAGGGTTTTAGATGACGCTGTGGGTTTGTCAATTGAACACACAGCTACCTAAATAGGTGTGTCTGAGCACCACTTACTATAGTGCAAACTGCGAGTCAGACCAGCGTCAGTTTTCATCACAATATCATGTTCGCGTAACCAAGCCACATGCTTACGTCCAAAATTAAATAACCGATTTTTCTCAGCGGTGACTACACAGATTTAAGGCTGGATTGTCATTTGAGTAACTGCTCTTAACATGGCTAGCACACAATTGATTTCACTGTAATTGATTCAGTGCATCAAAGACTGACGATGCAAAGCCTAAGGCAGTTGTTGTCATTTGTCTATAGAGGCAACGAGAAAGACACTCATGCATATACGCACACATACATAGCCAAGGCCGGTGTAAAAACCATAACAATGTTTACGTAGGCTAACAGAACTAAGTTAGCTTGTCAGGGGGTAGCCGCCAGCTAACCGCTAACTGATCACTATTTATGTAAACGTTAACTCACCAACATCTTGGTCGAATGGATTTGTCGTGAAGAGAGGCATTGCTGGTGCGCTGACAACAGATTCCGCCTTCCTCCCTTGGTCTTTCACGTCGTATACAATGTTATACAATAAAATTCATAATACCGTTAACTTAATAAATACCAACGGCTCGGAGCTAACGAAAGCTACACAGTCATCCCTTTAACAGACGGCGACGCGCTGGGCATTGTGGGTAATCAGGGAACTCCTACGGTCTACAAGTCGACACCTGACTCTATGTAATCACCAGTGGTCTCACATGCAATATATGTATACATGTTGCCGTGTTAATGTCGAATCAAGACTACACCGAGTGGATCTCCGATGTCGTAGAAATCCAAATGTCATCGTCAGCTGATGGCGGTCACCTGACGATCGTCATCGTATTTAGTCTTGTGTGTATTTATTAACGTACTCCGGAATAAAGACATAAGGCCACGCCGTGTGTTGTGATGCCTTTTTTCGCTATTTTCATTTTTTAAATATTGTATCAATGTATTCTATTGTAGAGCGTTTATTTGCGTATGTATGCTAATAGACCCTTTTTCACAGAGGTGTCATCGTGCAGACGTAGGTGCCGCTCGCAACACATAGGTCTGCTACGTTTATATACCAGGGCACATGGTCGTGCCCTGGTACATAAAAAGAGCATACCCATCATTTGTGTTTTGAGCGACACCTGTGTTTGACCTACGACAACGCCTATGTGAGCAGGGTGTGTACATCTATGGGAAAATGGTCTATAATGAACAGTAATGAACAGCAAGCTGTTCTACATTATTGTCAATGTAGAACAGCTTACTGCATATTCACTAATATTAATTACTAATCTTTATTTTCAGATTTGTACACGTATAGTTGAGGCTTGACACCATTGGTTAAAAGACAGGAGCAAGATCTTTTGATGTGACATGTTTCATTCATGTTTATTTTGAACACATCAATATGTGGACTATATCTGAACCATTACAAAAATAGTGATGCTTTATTAACAAAATAGGTGTAATCAACAACACACTGAGAATACAGTAAAACTAGTAAAACTTTGAGTTAAGTATTATTTACACAATCAACTATACAACAGTGGCAGCCCCGTAGCAGATCATTACCACCGAATCAAAGGACTACATTCTCATTCAATCTTTAGTACAAATATTGTATCAGTACAAGTGGATTTCTGCACTTTGAAGCAAAATGTCTTTCAAAACAGTGACATACAGCCCAGCCCTAGTCCTCGTGATGCTGGACCGGGCTGACGAGTACTTTATCATTGTCCTCTGGTAATCTAAAAGATCTCTTTCAGTCCTTCATCATCCCTGTTTGTCTTCATGTTCAGCTTTTCCCAGAGATAGGCCTTGTCCTCGGAGACGGATGCTATAAGACCGGCATCCTCACTGCTATGGAGAAAAGCAAGAAACAAAGAAACAAACATGTAGTTAATCTTCATGTGCACATAAATAAGAAAACACAAAGGCAGTAATGATACAAGGACACAACGCTATTAGGGAACCAGGCCACTGTTAATCATGGCCTTCATAGTTTAATAAGGTGAAATAAAAAAAACCCCACATAAATAGGGAATATGGGAAAAACAACAGGAGTAACAACAGGACACAATACAACATTGGAATGAGCAGCTCTATCCACAGCTCGAATCAATCGGGAAAATGACAACAACAAGATGAGGTAATCGGCACTCAAAGTCTACTGACAGCTGGAAGTCTGTTCACAGATGAAGCCGATGCGGTCCGTGCAGAAGAAGTCGTTCCAGTTGGCCTCATGGATGAGCCCGGCGCAGTCCTCTCCCTCCTCGTGGCCGTGGGCCCAGTTGTCAGGCTGACCCGGTTTCCATTTGCTGGAAACCGCAACACACAGGGAAAAACACTTTTCAGATCATCCCTTCTGTCATCAACCCGAACAAAACAAAAAAAACGGGCTTATTATTGTTCGCTTTAAGTGACTGATTAGTGGATTTGATTGAGCTGAAGTGAACCGATTTCACTCTCAGGTGAGTGGCTCACGTGAAAACTGGTTGGGTTCCATCAAGCCACTTCCAGACGTTTTCCTCCTCCTTGTCCGTCAGGCCCATCCAGAAATAGCCCTTGCCTGCAATCTGGCTTTTCACCCATTGCTGAGAAGAACACATTTAATGACATCATTAAATGTGGCACAAAACTACATTCAAGTCAACATAATCCTTATTATTACAATGTTAAAACAATAAAATCGATACGTTTTCACCGATAGGAAAATACGACAATGTGATTGTGTCATCAGGCTGGTCAGCGTTGATCTACCTGCTCCTCCTTGTTGTTGATCATGACCATGGAGGACGACATGTTGCTGCAAAACTCCTTGGCTTCATCAAAATTGAACTTCTGTGCACCAGAGGAGAAGTAGTAGCAGCTGTCTCCGTATAATGTCCATTGAGGTGGGCAGCCTGAAATGCACAATACAAAATGATATATATATATATATATATATACACACAGCATTACTAAGTATTTGAATATCCCAATTACCCAATCGTTTACACATCGGGGGTGTATGATTTGTAATGATTTCACTCACCAGTCCCAGGGGTAGTGACAGCAGGAGGCTGCACCTGGTGGGAAACAAACGGGGTCTGTACTTCCAAGGCCGGCTTGGGGGGTTGAGAGGGTTTGGTCTGCTGGGGAGTCCGTGGGGGTACATGGGGTGGGTGTGGCAAAGGAGGCGCTGCTGGAGGCCCCGGCAGCCCCGGTGGGCCGATGGGGCCGATGGGCCCGCGATGTCCCTCCAACCCCGGATTCCCGACAGGTCCTCGTGGCCCCTGAGGCCCTTGTGGTCCCTGTGGCCCCATCTGTCCATCCCTGCCAATAAGCCCTGGAGGTCCAGGCTCTCCCTTCTGCCCCATGGCGCCTAGCCGACCACCTGGTCCGCGGGACCCTTTAGGGCCAGAAAGGCCCCTGCTCCCGGGTAGTCCCTTAGAACCTGCCACCCCTGGTGGTCCCGCAGCCCCCTTTTCTCCTTTAGGTCCGGCCACTCCTATCACGCCTTTGTCCCCTTTCTCACCCTTCTGTCCCGACTGGCCCACAGGGCCCTGCGGCCCCTTGTCACCTCTGGGGCCTTTTGGACCGGGGGGACCTAGAATGTCATAACAACAACCACTTTATTTATTATTATTATTATTATTATTAATTAATAAAAAAAAGACATGGTGAGACTCGACCAAGGTTACATAAGTATAATTACAGAAGGTCCTGGACCATTTTTTATAAATGATTTGTTCTTTTTAGATGTTTTGATTATTTAGATAAATAATGCGAATCAAGCACGGCATGAAGCAGTCAACGGAAACAAGACGTTCTCCTGTTCTCACCCATCAGGATGGTGAAGTTGGTGATGAGCTGCGTATGCTTGCTGTCCACCAGCTTCATCTCCTCCATCACCACAGACAGGCTGCTGACCTCTCTGTCCAGCCTGGCTGCCAGCTCGTCCTGCTGGGCCCGCAGCTCACCGCTGTCTGCCTTGGCCTCGGTCACGCTGCCGTTCAGGCTCAGCAGCAGGTCTGAGTGGCGCGCCACTGTCTCCGCGCAGGTCCTGAGGCCGTTGAGGTCGGAGCTGATGGCACCCAGGAGCTGTGAGGCGAAGCTCACGTTTCCCGTCACGCGGTCCATGTCGCTCTCGTGTCTGTCCAGCCGTGCCTCCATCTCGTCAAACTGCACCGAGGTAGCGTTGTCGTGATCTCGCTGGCGGTCCATGAGCTCGTGGAGGCTTTGGTCGTGTCCATCCGCCACAGAGGACGCGTTCTGTATCTGGTGGGCCAGAGAGATGAGCTGGGAGCCCATGTCTTCTAAGGCGTCTCCGTTGGAGCGGGCCAGCACCGAGTTGTTAGCCGCCACGGCGTGGAGGTTTTGGACCTTCTCCTTCAGCCAGATGGTGTCGGCCTGCGTCTGCCTGGCGGTCTGCTGCAGGCCCTGGTAGTCGTTCTTCAGCTTCTGCACGGCTTGACCCGTGTCCTCCACGGTCTTCTGGAGGGCACTGAGCACACTGCGCTGCTGGGCCTGTGTGATGTTGAGGGCGTTGATGCTGACTGCCGCCTGGCCCTGGTCTCTGGCCTGGCCCTGGAGTTCTGACTGCAGCCATGCCGTGTCTGTCTGCAGGTCTTCGATGGTGCTGCTGTACGAGGCCAGAGTTCGGTTGACCCCGCGCAGGGACGCCGCGTTGCCGTCCACCACGCTCTGCAGGGACGTGTGGCCACTTTGCATGTCCTCGCCTGTCTCCTGCAGCTCGTCCAACAGGGCCTGGTTGGCGCTCGCCCGCTGGGCGATGTCGTGCAGCTGGCTCTGTAAGGTCTGGAGGTCAGACTGGAACGTCTGCATTGCGCTGGTGGCATTCACCGACTTCTCGCTGGTGTGGTCCTCTGAAAGGACAGCACCGCAATATGATGTCATCATATCTAACGTATAGTAAACGTATAGTTTACTATACGTAAAGTAAAGGATCGATAATCTAAGAATGCCTCACAGATACAGGACTGGTTTCACTGGGGCTCGGAGTGGTAGTTTAGGTCTTCAGATCTTACCTCCGTAGTTTTGTAGGCCGTCTGTGACATTATCCATCCTCTGCACCACTGAGAAACAATGTGGACGACAAAAATGAAAGACAATCGGTAAGCATGACCCCACTTCAATCTGAAAAGCTATCATTTTCAAGCATAGAAAACCATGCATTGCTCCAATCCGATTTTAGAACGAGACGCACATCTTGGTTGGTTTGATTGTTCAACAATAACCAAACTGAACTGGCTTGGGCGGCAGTAGCTCAGGAAGTAGAGCGGCTGTCTGGCAACCAGAAGGTTGCGGGTTCAATCCCTGGCTCCACCTAGATAATTGTCGAGGTGTCTCTGAACAAGACACCTAACCCTAACTGCTTCTGACGAGCTGGTTGTTGCCTTGCATGGTAGACACCGCTGTCGATGGGTGAATGTGAGGCAATGTAAAGTGCTTTGGATTAAAGAGCTATATAAATGTAATCCATTTGAACAGCCTGATAAAGCACGCAGTGGCTACAGGCTAGTTTAGCAATACATAGATGTCCTGTGCAGTGCATAAAAATACACCCACATTTATGGATAAAGAGTTGATGATCAGTAGTAAAAATCAATCAATCAAACCCCATTGGCCACAATTATTTTGTCAAGAATATCTTGTATTTATTTGTTTTCAACACTAGAGGTCACTAGAGTTTGCTTTGTCTGCCTCTCTTGCACAACAAACAAAAAGCATTATGCATTATACATTACTGAGGCATATGATTAAGGGCAGATGAATAACCGGCCACTAGTCTTCATTTTCTTCAGGTGAACATTCAGAAATACTGCTCTTTGTCTGCCACACCAAGCATATCATCATAGCTAATAGGTATTGACAAATATAATCAAACTCTGGCTACAGCAGTTCAACACACATTTTCCTCTCCCCACATCTGGATCCTGATATTCCATTGTTGGCTGAGAAACAGCGCTGGAGCCCCTCCAAGGCCCCCATTGTTGTCATTCCAGATGTGGTGAACACAAAACAATAACATGCTCTCTGCACAAACAAAAACACCAAGCAGGAATTCAAAGGGCCGTCGGTCAACTCTGAGGGCCAGAAGTACACTTGGAGGTCAGCGTGAGTCTGAAAACAACCCACCCCTCCCCCTTACACACACACACACACACACACACGCATGCATGCACGCACACACACACACACACACACAAGCACACACACTCCCCACCACCACCAACCCACACGCTTACTCTATTTGTCCTTCTCTACCACCCATGTCAGATTCTCTGTGTACACATCTCATCTCAAATCTCTCTCTCTCTCTTTCCCACTCTCTCTCTTCCTCACACTATCGCTGTCTCTTTCTCCATCTCTCTCTTATCTGGTCAACCACACTGCTATTCACGGCACAGATATAAAACATGAAGGAGGTAATCCCGCTCCACCTTTATGGCGAACTTTTTCATGAAAAAGTCGTGTTATTCTGTAGCGACCCTGCAGGTATTTGCTATGATGGAAAAGCGAGTAGAGACACGGCACGCCATCGTCTCTCAGCGTTCCCCGGTCATCATAACGTTGTCTCTCTCGTACCGCGGACTCCTTCCTCCTCCTCCTCCTCCTCCTCCACCCCCAGCGTTTTTTTTCTCCCTTATTTTTTCTCTTTCGTTTTCCAACTCAGCAGGCAATGGTTCCATCTGGTCCCGCAATTGGAAAGTGAAACCTCATACAATACATGGTAGTGTTCCCGTCTGCTCCAGTAATGTGGTAGGATTTACTGGCTGTGCCCTAGTTATGAGCCAAAGACCTGGGAAAGAAGCTGAGAGTTGAAAGGTGGTTCTTAGGTCTTGCAAAACACACGCACTCGCACGTGCACACACTCACACACACACACACACACAGCCAGCCAGGATGGATCTGTATTGTGCAGTGGGTGATGCAGATGCACTACTGCAGCTTATAGAGATAGATGACAGAGGAAACCCCTGAATCTGCAGCTTGCACTGGTTTGCTGCACAATAAAGAACCCTTGGAGACACCCTCGTCCAGTTGTGAGTCAACCCAGTGGTTCATGGGATGACAAATTGCTACCAAGCCATAAAATCTCCTGCGGGTTGTTAAGCCAAGGTGGTCGCTGCACGCTCATCTGGGAGGCATTACGGCCCAAACCGTCACCATCCCATGGGCTCATTTCAAACCCATAGCACCGAGAGCACCCACAACCGCATCTATGATTTTGGAACTTCATTCATTTTTAACCTTCTAACGTTTTTATTTGTACTTGCGGTCTTACTGGGTTTTTTTTGTCACCCTCTGGCTGGATAAATGATTCAGATTTGTTTAGGAATGTTTAAGCTTGCGTAATACGCAACATGCCTTCCACGGGGTGATGGTAGTCGAGATAACGCGTGGAGTGGCTGCTTGTGGCGTCAGAACATTGCTGCCTTGTGTTTAAACAGCTCGGGATGGAGATGGATGTGAAGGGATGAGACACATTCAACCAGAGCCATGTTGTGCAAAGAGTGCACTTCTTATACCCATGGCTGTGTTGCAAGCAAAGTCAAGTGGATGGAGGGAGATAAATGAATGTAATTGCTCAGAGAGAGAGACATCATGGTAGGTGTGGGTAGGTGGGTAGAGTGGGGAGTATATATATGATATAATACCTTGCTTTTTGTATCTGTTTTCTTGATCTTACTGTACTGCAAAGAAAAGCTTCACAAATATTTATGTTCACTGTAAGTGTTGTTGCTGTAAAAGTCTTTTTGCCTTGATGGCTGGATGCTTAATTCACTGCCAGTTTGGCCAAATTATGTGCTATTGTGCGTCAGTTAGCGCTTAAAGTGTCAATATTAAGATTCATAGGACAAATACTTCTTGTTGGTTCAAACTAGGATGGAGTTGATCCATAGGCTGTTAGTCTAATGCTTTCAATTCAAGTAGTTGAGTCTCCTTGTTACATTTGATATAAATGATAACAAGGTTTTCACTCTGTATGCAAAGTTTTATTTACATGGCAAGACCAGGATGGCCGAGTGGTTAAGGCGTTGGACTTAAGATCCAATGGACATGTGTCCTCGTGGGTTCGAACCCCACTCCTGGTATATGTTAACCTTTAACGAAAACTTTGAAAGCAAAAATATGCATTTGGGTTGCAACTCTACTAGCACAATATGTATTTACGTGAGAATCCCTGTGAAACAAGCTTTCGCAGAAACCATAGACATATGTATCCTGCAACATTCTTTACTGTTCTATCTTGGCAAGCGTCGCCAGGATGGCCAAGTGGCTATGGTGTTGAACATAAGATCCAATGGACAAGTGTCCTCGAGGTTCCCATAAAACCCAGCGCCATAACCCAATATCTCTGTGAGGGAAAAATATGAGCTATTGTGCCTCAGTTCTGCCTGAGCGCTTAAACAGTTAATGTTAAGATTCATAGAACTAGATCTCCTTATTGGTTCAAATCAGGACAGAGTTGATCCATTGGCTATTAGTCCAATGCTTAAAATTAAATTCAAATAGTTGAGCCCCCCTGTTTCATTTGATATAAATTACGATAATATGTCATAAGTAAGTCAACATCCTCCAGTTACTCTTCAACCTTTTTATCTTTTAAAATTGAGACAATCCCTAAGGTTACAACAAGGATGGCCGATTGGTTAAAGTGTTGGCATTAGGATCCAATGGACTCCTGATATCTATAGAGATCTATGCCAGCTAGATCTCTGTGAAGCAAATAAGGATGGTAGTGTTGCAACTCTGTATACAAAGAGTTTGATTAAGTCAATACATTGAACGGGACAACTTCCTGTTGTTACAGGATGTTGGTACTCAGATAGCATGGAAGATAACACCAGAAGTGGTTCGGTCGTTGGACTCCAATGCACACATGTCTTCGTGGTCTCCAACCTGTCCACTCCTGGTATAGTTTACATTTTGCATATGGCTTGCCATAACCCAAGATCTCTGTGAGGGAAAAATATGACCTATTGTGCCTTAGTTATGGCTGAGCACTTAAAGAGTTCATCTTAAGATTCATAGGACTGAATCTCCCTGTTTGTTGTACAACCAGGAGGCTGAGTGGTTAAGGTGTTGGACTTTAGATCCAATGAATATGTATCCCAGTGGGTTCGAACCCCACTCCTGGTATACATTGCCTCCCAATTTAACAAACACAACAACTGTGTGAAATCAAAAACATGCAGTTGTGTTTCAACTCTACTAGTATAAGATATATTTTTACATGAGAATGCCTGTGATATTCATTACTGTTATATCTTGGCCTCTGTCACCAGGATGGCCAAGGTGTTGGACATGAGACCCACTGGACATGTGTCCTCGTGTGTTTGAACCCCATGCCTCATAGAGTTTGAACTTGGCATAAAACAGCATCACTGTGATCGTGAAGGCCTTGGACTTCGTGGACATGTGCCCTCATGAGTTTGAACACTGCTCCTGGTAGAATTAAACCTTCACACAAAACCCAGTGCCCTAACACAAGTGCTCAACACTGTAGTGCTAGATGTTGATAATAAGGTTCACAGGAAGAATTGTCCTTGTTGGTTCAAACCATGGGCCTATGTCCTTCAGTGTCATTAAAGGCAATGACAATTGGTGTGAGTGTTCCCATAGGCCTATTATTACACATTCAAATTAGGAAATGTGAGATGGAGATCTTATTTCTCAAGGATGATTGATTATCACAAAGATAACCCAAAATAAAAAAAATTGAAGAATTGTTACAACACTTACAACACCGACTATTGGAATCCATGGTTAATACAGATACAGATATCTTATTTCAACCACATCACAGCGTTGGACTTATGATCCAAAGGACCGATGTCCTTGTGTGTTTGAACCCTATTCATGGTAGACATTCGCCTTTTGTGTTGCAACCCTAACTGAACGATATGTATGTTGACATCATCATCCCTCTAATACCAAGTTGATAAATTACATATGGTAAACATGCATGACTGTTCCATCTACCTTATCTTGAGGCAGCTTCGTAAAGGACAATACCAGCCAGGGGCGAAGCGAGACGGTTATGATGGTTTGATCCAGACTGGTATTGTCCTTTAAAAACAGGATGGCCAGTGCTAAACCTATTCTTGAACAGTTTTCTCTTTTTAACATTCAGACATTTTGAGATGTTTGTCACCAGGATGGCCGAGTGGTTAAGGCGTTGGACTCAAGATCCAATGGACATGTGTCCTCGTGGGTTCAAACCCCACTCCTGGTAGATGTTGCATATAATATGACTTAATTTATGGTTGGATGGTCAGTGAATTTGAGGAACTATATAAACATAACTTTATTAAATGGATAAATAAATTAGAAATGACCATGTCTTATTCATATCATATACCTCATAGTCAAAGCTGATCCAATTGACAATATTGTCATCATGTATTTACATGCACTTATAATAACACACATTCATTGTTTTAATAATGACAAACATTTACTCATTTAAATCTCTACAACAAGTGGTTGAAAATGTTTTTAGAATTATGAACCTTGTGTATGGAGAGACTTTTCACAAGCTTTGACTAACCTTTGTATCCAAGGACAGCCACTGCTATGGTGAGCAGGGCACACAGCACATACAGCAGTGCTATAGCTGCCCTCAACGCCCAGTCATTCTTACACTTGGTGCACTCTGTACCCTCTTGGATTCCTGCAAGACAACAACAACAACAACAACAACAACAAAAAAGCTTTGGTTCAGAAAGCAGAAACACAAAGGCAGGCGAAAGCTTTATTCTAGATTAGCTCCATTATAGATTTATTCCACAGGACATCGGCACTGAAATGTACTGGTGACAAATAAGCAGGATGTATGGGGAGGCTTGTGACATACATTCTTGGCTGAATTGTGAGCATGACTACAATGGAGAAGGCTGAGTGTCAATTGAAAACATTTACCCTAATAAACAAGAGGAAATGGAGAAATGGGAAATTTATGAAACCAAAGAAATGTAGTTCCAGCCACAGCACATATCTTTGCCAAACGGCAGCAAAAGCTACAAAGAAAATCCCCAACCCAACGCAGTCTGTAAAGTCAGGGGGTTTGTTGGAACTTGGTGAAAGCTGACCTAGTGCCCTCTGGCAAGCACAGTGTGAGGGAGTACCTTGTTTAGTCCCAAGTTGAACTTGGTTGTGCCAATCATTCAATTACAACAGCCTGAAAGCAAGTCTTCATACTCCAGACAGGAAACTGACGATTGCAATATTTCAGTAATAATTGAATGCTTTTAAGGCGAAAAAACCCCACTTTAATTGCCCCATTAACAAAAATGGCCTTGAATTGTTTGTAATACAGTAACCATTCTCTAAAGAGAATTTCCTTGGTTTCCTTTCCTTGGACTTGGGTGTCAAAAGTTGTGGAAAAGACATAACACAGCCATGGTTATGGCCGATGAAAAAGATTGAAAGAATCATTTCTTCCATATGTTCATGTTACAAAGAGCATGTACATACACCCTAGGGAGTCTCTGTGAACACTTAACAGTGAAGGCAATCAGTTTCCAAAAAGTCTGAATAAGCTACAACCGGACTGCCGGAAATGTATTTGATGTTCATCCAACATGGATAAACTTCTCTATACAGTGATATTTTACACAGATATGGATGATGCACCATTCATGTTTTTATCTTCCATATATGGTGTATACTGTACTATATATAAACTGTAGTACCATTTTTCCAAAATGTATGTGATTATTATTACACTGTGTCTCTCTTGGTTGAGGTTAGTTAGAGGTTATTCTCAGAAGCAACCAGGATGATGTGTGTGCTTGATCATTTCATCAAGTCATGTGAACCAGCAACCTACATTAAAATAGCATAGACAGAATATGTTCTGGGGCTCAACTGACTTGACTTTCTCTTTCAAATGCTGTAGCATCCAATAAATAGGCCTGGGGCAAAATCTTCATAACTACTGTTTCTTTTCCTGAAGATTGGAATTAGAATAAAGTCATATGTCTTCTTCAATGGAAGAATTTCTTCTTAGGAAACAGGAAACAGGAATCTGGTTGGTTCGATCTACTTAGCTGATTTTGTTCAGCTAACCAGCCTCAAGGTAGTGTTGTTGCCCTACTTGGGCTGCATCTGCCAGCCACAGGCGTCTTGGCTCCATCTCTCCATGTCAAGGGGTGGGCTGGACCATTGGGGGAAAGGATTGCCCTCTTGGCCTTGGACCCACACATCTGTGAAAACACTGGCCTGAGCAACACAGCGGGGCCCAGACAAGGTCCTCCTCCTAGACATGCAAGTGTGTGCTGAAGGCTCCAGGTTTGGAGTGAGCCAAGTGGGGTATTAGACAACGAGAGACCCCCCGCGGTTCCTCGCGGCATGCCGTCCTGAGGAGCAGCGTGTAAACAAGTCGAGCTTGAAGTGCTTAAAGGCAATTTAAAGTCAATAGCATAGCGGGGAGAACACTTTGGTTTGAGTTAGCATCTGTGCTAGTAAACAGATGGGAGATTGTATCATCAGAGACACAGCAACCACGTTTGGAACCATTTGAGCCAGTGTTAGTTTTCACCTTCACTGGGTGACCTTTCCACCTTCTCAGCACAAAATGCACATAATTGGATGACTTGCTCCCATGCACAGAGTGGCGGAGGCAGCGCTCACCGAGGGAACGTATTTCAACAGTTCCTTTTTGTCGCAAGTTAAAGCTAGCTCATAACTAAGGATGATTCAGTACCTGTACATCTGTTAGGCTATAACTTGAACATACCGTCTAGTGTGCTTAACTCTCGGTCTCATCACGCAACAGCCTTTGTGTCATCATGTGCTCACGAGTTCATTAAGCCGAGAGGTTAAGCTACGCCCTGCATGTGCATAAAAGGCACCCCGGTGTGTACACATGCTGCTGACACATATACAGCGTACCATTAAACAAAACCGAAACACACCGCTGCTTGACCAAGCACCGAGATGATGATGAGGAACTTGGGGGTGATAGCTTGGAGGGGAGGTGGTGGTGGTGATGGGGTTAGTCCTGGCTTGGGAGACTGTAAAACAAGACCAGGCCGTCCCAATCAACGTGCTGGAAGACAGCCAGACGATCCCCAAGAGGAACAACAACAACAAAACTAAGAGGTAACTAAGAGGTATGCAGGTACTGTATGTTGGAAGGATGTATTTTGCACATCACCGGTGTTAAGTTCAACATTTTATATTGAACAAAAAAAAACGTGTAGCAGTCCTAGAAACACATTATTTCAATAAAGAAACGTCAACGCTGATACTGAATAAGTATTCATATGTAAAGGCCGCACGTCCAAATTCCATATAGGGTTGGAGAGAGGTCACTTTGGTGCATGTCACAGCTGTATTTCATTTTCAGTTGGTGAGTGAGTCAAAGAATAAATTCCTCTTCATGGTTTTCTTCTCTCCTTTTCTCCCTTGCTCTGTGTACCTGCAGTGGGACTCACTGCCATGCTTATTCTCACAGAGTTGGTTAGCAGTGGAAATTTCCATAGCAACACAAAGAGAGTCTGTGCACACCGGGGCATTCTGTGTGTGAGTGAGGAAAACCATTGCATGGCTGTTAATACTACAGTGTATACAGTAAAACTAACAAGGATACCACAGGAATTATTCTACATCACACTCAAGTTTGAGTTTGGGTGAAACACTACAAATGGAATGTTTTATTCCTGATTTTGAACAAACAACCAACAAGACTCGGTGAGGCTACTTAGGTATTGTGACAACCTTAGGAAAGTCATAATAAATATGACACTTTATCTACTAGGCTAGTCTTATTTTATTACTTCAACAGACCAAACATTTGCTCCAACACACCAGTGAAACAACAGATGTTTCCTTGAATAAAATGCAAAAACATCCATCACTACACTCCAGTTTTATAACAAATGCTGTATCGTGGCCTTCGCCCTAGGAAAAGTAACAACCAATGAACAGGCCTACATCACTCGATCAAATATGTTTGCACAATACTACAGCCAATGAGAGGGTTGTTTGATGAGAACCCACCAGAGCTGTGAGCACTAGAGCGTCAAACCCCACCATCAGTAGCCCCATCTCAGCCTTTTCAATGAGCTGATGTCTCGCCTTCTATGTAAAAGGTACAAATATGGAATGGGGGGTCATTTTCATTCTGCCTTTCTGCCAGCATCGGAGGTCGTAACAAAGATCAGATCAATGTCTGTGTAAAAGTGGTAAGCCGGCATGCCGGGCCAGGGGCGTGGCGTTTTGATGACATGTTATATGTGCAAACCTATTCAATCCCTACAATTTCTTACATTTCTCCTCCAACTTTCTGATTGCACAAACACGTTGCACGCACAAATACGCCATTGTAATGTTACATATCAACACGTTGCATGTGATGAATGGAGTATAAACGTGCATGGCTAGCAAAAGGACCACCATTATAGTTTAGAAAGCGATGTCACGCCTCTGATTCTGGACCGTCGGCACGCTACGCAGGAGGACACACGGGGGGTTTTGGTGTGAAAAAGCAAAGCCAGCGTGATGACAGATCTTCTCTACGATCTATGTATAAAAGGGGCTATTGAAAACATACTATAACATACGAGAGGTTCGTGTGAAGGAGATCCATCCATCATTTTGGTTGAAAAAACCAAAAACAAAACCCAAAATCTCCACTCCACTAATAATGAAGCTTCCAGCTACTTTAACTGTACACTGTTTTATGACACAACCTAAGCACACAGGTTTACTACATGATCCAGGCTACCCTACTGTGAGGCCCACATCGCTCGGCTAAAAAGAGAAAAGAAAGAAAGAAGGAAAAAACACAGTTTCCCCCCCGAGGTCATCATGCAGTTCTTCTAATAACTACCCTGGACTTAACAGTTTTCAACCAGAATGTTAACAAGTATACACTCTGCAAGGGGGGGGCATGTGGCGGGGGGTGGGGCGGTCACCACTGAGACAAATGACCGAGTCGTTAAAGTCGTCCATTTGCTGAGCAAGCCTGGCATACCAGAGCTCCATCTCTTCTACTCTTCTCTTTTTTTCCCCTCAAACAGGTTTATGACACTTCAAATTGGCCCCCGGGTCCTCTGGGTGCATCTGGACCTTGTTACGCTGGGAGCCCAAATGAAAGGACGCACGAGACGAACACTGGACATGCCAGGCTGTTTGTGTCACGGCATCCCAAGAGGAAATAGGATGTCGCTGTCAAGGCGGCCATTAGTAGTAGTGTAAAATAATGGCCGCCTTTGTCACTTCCTCTTTATAGAGTCAGTAAAAAAAGAGCTATGCTCAAATAGGTGCATATTAATGCTGAGGTATAATAACATAACACAAGTTGAGGAGTGCTATATAAGCTATATATATAGAAGTTATATAAGCTATATATGGTGCTATAAGCACCATGCTGGAACATATGGACTAACTCTTCTGGGAAACATCTCTCGGGCCTTCTGTCATCTCTCAACTCTGCAGTACATTTGTTAGATGGTAGCATAGCGTAGCCCTTGTTTTTTTTCACAAGGGCTATGCTAGGAATAGCAATGGGTTGTGCATCTATCATGCTACATTTCAATTCATACGGTCGTACAGATGTTGCATTTGCTTCATGCAAAACATTTGTTTTCAACACTTGTCTTGGTGATAAAACGTGGATGTATATTTAACCGTATTCAGTACTTATTCACAGTTTTGTGAATAAGATGTATGCTCATGTATAACAACATCAAGGTTTGTGTGTGTGAATGTCTATGAACATCCTTCAACAAGGATGTTCATAGATCTTAGAGGTTCACAAATGAAGAGAGTCAGCCAGTTGTCTTCAGCGGTTAAACGATGAACAATAGGACCAAAGTTCTCCCAAAGCCTTTTTTTTAAATTCTGTAACAGTTCCAAGTTTTTCCAAGTTGCGATTTGTTTTAAAATGCATGACATTCCTAAGCGAAGTAAAGTTGACAGTGCGCTGCGGTTTTTCAAATCTTCATTCATCATTTTAAGGCAGACAGCCATGGCTACGTATGCCATGAAGTGTGTGTTTCTTGGATTTGGGGATCAGCCTCATCAGCCTAGCCTTTCAGGCTAGCCTTGTTCTATGGCGCACACATCTGCAAAGCAAATGAGTTTGTTTTCACAATTGCGTACACCTGCTTGTCGTGCCAGCTGCCAAGCGGCCTGGTAAGAGAAGGTCTAAAAACTGTACATCCCTTCACTATAGGAGTTGTTAAACAAAAGTCCTACTCGGCAAATTCTATAACAACGTGGTTCTCACTTCTGACTGTGCTTTTATACCCCAACGAGAAAGAGGAACGAGAGCGGATCTCGGACAGTGGAATCGATATTGCGTTTGAGTGGTTGTTGAAGTCTAGTCTAGCACTTCTTATTGAGTGTTTCAACCAAGAGCTGAAGTTCTCCAAAAAGGACGCCGCGTTAAAAATAGAAAACAAAACAGTCGGACGGCCTATTATAGAAAACCCTCCGGTCCAACGCGGGCCGTGACAGTTGGCTCTGGTTTTGTTGTCGCATGTGTGTTCGGTTAGGTTGGGGGGGACAGGCCGTGACAAACAGCTCATTTATCTCGCAATGAAGAACGAAAGCACGCAAAGAGCGCTGCTTAAACAAAGCAAGGGCCACTGTAATAGGAAAGGTATAGGTTTCAGTCTCAAAACAGGCTTTCTGCCCCAGTCAGCAGGTTCTGCGTTCAGAGGCTGACACACAAATTCTCTGGAAGTGTCTCGAAACCTTGCTGAGGGTTTGTGAGGTTTCTGCGCTGAATAGTTCTTTGATTCACTTCTTCTGCTGCCTCGGGTTATAGAAGAAAAACCCAAAGCGAGCATAAGTAGGTAGTAAAACAACTGAAGCAGCTCCAACACAAGTTGGCAACCAGAAGGGAGTCTTTACGTCCTGTTGATTTTCTTGCTGGTTTTGATTGAGAGTTAGTTTTCCCAGGCCTGCCTGTAAAAGTTGGCACTCAAGCAGCACCTGCATGTGCATTATTAAAGAAGTATGTTCTCTTTCATAAACAAGTCACATGACTCTCTCACTCTCACGCACACACATACACACACACACACACAGCAAATGCATTGTGAAATTTTAATAAGTGGCATTTTGAACTCAAAACATGATGATCACGATGATCCACATGATCATGGAGCCAACGTAATGCTTTGTAATGACAATAAAGTAAAACTAGAAGCTGTATGAATGTAGTTGTTTGTGCTAAACTTACATGTGCTTAAGTACAAGAATGCATCACTGCTTCAATTCAGCCACAGCTGCCTGACCCCCTTACCGGGAGGATCCCTGCAACACCTTAAACACATCGACTCTTTCAAACAAAAAGTACTTGTTAATATCTCACTTTGGTGTCCACGAGCACATGGCACTGCCATCCTCTTACCCATCTTAAAACCCCAGGGAAATAATCTCCCACTCCAAAGACTCACATGCACTCTGAATAACAACACTGAGGCACTAAACCAGTTTTATTGGCCTTTGTAGGGAACCAGCGAGACCCCCTGGACCCTCCTGCTCGTGTTACACCCGAGGTATGTTACGATGAGGTCATTTTCAAGTAAAACACAAAACCACGCAAAACTCAACCCAGACGTGGGCACAGATAGGCTGAGTGACTTTTGCTGCTGATAGGGACAGAGCTTGAAGATCTGAGGAAGGACTTGAAGATTTGCCACGGGCCTCCCGCGGCGTCATCATCATCGTCATCGTCATCATCATCATCATCATCATCATCATCATCATCATCATCATCATCATCATACAACTGTTTTCGTGGAATTCCTCCTGAAATAAAACACGACTTCCACCACAACAACACGAGCGCTAATACACAAAGATATTTTGTACCGGGTCGCGCTCGAATATTTTAATCAAACGAGCATGCGAGACCCCAACCGCAACACAAGTGTTGAGTTCTGTGCTCAGAAGTACGTCTTTCGTTGCTCCGAGCACCATCTGTTCTGCTGGGGTTTTTAGTGTGGTCTGGCCTTCTGGGTGGCAGTCAAGATCCTCCTGAATTAACAACAGCCCACCACCAAGCTCCTCCACCACGCACGGGGAACTGCTGATCAGAGATCTGTCCGCTGGACTCACGTTGTACTCAACGACATCTCATTTCTGCACCACATTAGCGAGCTCCCGTTACCCAAGCAGAACCAATTAAAAAAACAGTCTATGTGGAGCTGATTGCCATGACTTCCATGTTCTGGTCTGAGCGGGATGCCAGCAATTTCACAAGGTGAACTACCTGCTCAAAACCCACTCACTTAGGTGGCGACTATAGAACTAGAGACGTTGAAAGGTTTTACATACAGTTTTTATCTGAGTCAAATGTGAACTTCTATCGCTTTTCTTCATTCAGGTTTTCAAGGTTTTTATTGAAAGAAATATGTTGACAGAAAACGTTTTTTGCTAAATCCTATGGAACCGGTTCAAGTAGTGATAAAGAGCTTCCTTTCCAGCAGATGGGAACGCATAAACAAACGGCCGACTCCAACGGCCGACTCCAAACGGCCGACTCCAAACGGCCGACTCCAAACCTCTATTTTTTCAGCCCCTTTAAGTGTGAAGTCAATGGAAAAATAACATCATGCCGGTCTTTTCTGTCCAAGTACAGAAATATACTGTCCAAGGACAGAAAACACAGACGTTAACTTTGGATGTCCCCCGAAAAATGAGACACGTCAAGGCACAAACAACAGTGGCTCCTCATGCCTGTCCTACTCGCAGTGGAGTGGAGTCTCTTGCTGTCCTTGTGGATGAATGTAGGCGGCCGTTCTGGTCACCTGCCAACATGTCTCTAACACGCCACATGATGCGGTTTGGTGTCTACTGGGAGACGGCGAAACTCACACAGTCATAACAAACTCCTGATTGACAGGGGGCTGACTGGAGCCGCCAAGCTGTCTGTTTTTCACAGCTTCCAATCCAGCTGCAGCAACATGCAGGGATTAGGAACACAATCGTTTATTTTTAAATGCATGTAGATGATGCTGCCTAATGCAACTGGAACAGTGCATTAGCAGTGAAAATCAACACTGTTACTGATATACGTCTTACAAGTCAAAACAATGACAGGCACCAAGAAAACATCTGAAACATATCTCAAATTAGCCTCTTATTGCCACCGGCACTTGGGTCACTATCGCTGACATTAAGTCTAAGGGTTAAGTAAAGGTCAGCCCTTAAAAAGAACAGGGGCTCATTATGATGACCTGTGCCTGACCTTTCAAGACCCCAAGTCAGGGGAGCCCCCCACCCACCAGCCACACCACCACCACCAACGGGACTCATGATTTGTGATCTCGTCTGGGCCAACATTCCTGTCTTCCTGTCATTGGTCAAGTCTGGAGTTACCCAGTAAATGTCCGGCCAATCACATCCCTCGCATGCCCTCCTTCAACATAACAGAAGAGTTCTTGTAATGAAAGAACCAATGGCTTTTCACTGTATGACATAGACAGAGTGTCATACACCTCTTGAACTAGTGGGGCGGCACTAGCTCAGGAGGTAGAGACTGGCAACTGGAAGGTTGCTGGTTCGATTCCCAGCTCTGCCTAGCTAATTGTCCCCTGAGCAAGACGCTTAACTCTGTCCAATGAGCTGGTTGTTGCCTTGCATGGTTGACACGGCTGTTGGTGTATGAATGGGTGAATGTGAGGCAATGTAAAGCGCCATATAAATAATCCATGTTATTTTGTTTTACTACACTATCGTGTTTGTTGTCTTACTGTTTGGTTTTCGCCCAACTGTTGTTTCACCCGCTCCGGTTTCCTCCCTCTCTGGTCCTGACTCCCGCTTCTCCTCCCACACACACACACTCTGCATTTTATTGTGAACGCGAGCACGTAATCTTTCATTTGGACAGAATACGAACCCCTTGCATACCGTCTCAAGGGTGAAAGGGAGCGAGGAGGGAGGGGGTATAATCGGGCACTCTAAGAACATTGTTTGCTGGTAATAACAATCACCTCCACCAACGCCCCCCCCCCCCCCCACACACCCAATTTAAATTAAAACCGTTCGCTGTTTCGCCCGCATTAATCGGCCAAAGAATGTGCAGCGCCTTGGCTGGAAATTAACACTGTCCATGAAGGTTTTCCCAGTGCATTAGGAGAGCAAGAAAGAAAGTAAAGAAGATTAAATATAAGCCTGGGGAAAAGCTCTCGGGCCAATGAGGTAACGGCAAGAACACACGACATGTACGATATACGCTGTATGCTCCCTACAACAGTGATGTACCCATCACATTTATAAACATCTATGATCCCCCCCACCCCCACTCCCATCCACTTACTCCTGGGCTCTGTCTGAGACCAGCATGCTGGAGTGAGATGTATTACACAACTCTGGCGTCATCATGCACAAATAACTGCTTATATAACTGCATTTTAAAGGCCCTTGAGATCATGACTGATCATTTTTAGAGCTGGGTTGAAACAGCTAATGCAGTACAGCATGTCCTCTCAGCCCCACCCACCCATCCAGCACACACACACAAACTTAAGATAGTTCCTTAAGGGGTTATCTTTCCCATTTTTGGAAATGTGCCCACATCCAAAAATGATCTTCTCCTTTAGGTTCTGCTGAAGCAGCACTGGTTCCTGCGTGGAACCCAAAACCTTCCCAACCCACCAACTCTGGGCTTCCCCTTAAAACAAAGAAATCAACCAATTAATTTCCCAGTACCATGAAAAGTTGCCTCAGGATATCATTATTCTCTGCATGGCTGTCTATCATTATCTTCTTCTGTCTGTCTCTATGATTGAGGTCCACAGAGGCCCATGTTGAGGAAACGTAGTATGGGGCACAGGGAAGCGGGTCAGCAACTTCCCAGGTTTTTCCCAGGTTTGGCCTGTGTCCTGGCCGGTATAATAGATGTGGCCTGCAGATGTTTAAACCCAAAATTCTAAAGCCTCATCCTTTTTGACGCCCCATCGAGGGGAAGTCACACGGCCTTTCACCACTCTGTTTATGCTAGACAATGGCGCGTGTCACAACCTCGCCAACGTGTTTGTATGCTATGGTGACCACTGAAAGACGACCGCGATGGGAGTGCACCGCTGCTGGTACCGGAAGCAGCGCTGGCCCTGGTATCAGATGCAGAGTGAACTCTGTTAAGGAATTGGAAATAGAGTAGCATTGGAGAACATCTGACATACGCGAAGCTCATTTTGTGCACGAGAACCCATTTAAAGGTGCTGTATTATCTCAAAGAAGAAACAGGATTGTCAATTCTTGGTTCCTAATGATCTCAAACTATTATGTCTATTTTCACCAAAACAAATGGATCTGATTTGTCCTTGATATCGACTGATATTTAAAAATGTCAGACTTGTTCAGGAGACTGCCGCCAGCAATATAGACGCAGTGTCAGTATGAGAAAATCCTCTGCCCAGTTTCCTCGTACCGCCTCCCTCACAGGCTGCTCTCGGCTCTCTTGCGTTGCTCTAACCCCAAATGCCCTGGCAAAGCCACCCAGTGGGCGACAGAGGAGGAATTTAGCTCCACTGAACGGCTCCCAGGCCCCATATGTGCATCGGTCTTTCACCCCAGAGTAGGTCACAGAGGTGTTGGCCCCGCCTTTTAAGAGTTTAACACATGTGTAAAGTGATCCTGGCGACACTCAACGTGAAGCAGCCATGCTGTCGCACTTGCCGACATGACTGCTGTGAGCTTTCATGGGACGAGGACCCGACACAACACCTCTGGAACCACAGCGAACACCGCCGTGAGAGCCAACTATCCTCCCCTCCCTGTTGTAACATGAGCCCCCCCCACCTCTGTATGTTTAGATAGCGGACACTAATGCACAACTACATGGAAGCTATGCAGTCGTGTTGCTACGCTTTTCTTAACCAAGCATAACAAAGAGAAGAACAAAAAAGCTAAATATTAAAATACTTGGCGGGGAATTGTAGTGAACGCGACCTTTTGCTGACAGTTCCTTTTTTTTGACATTTGTTTTAGGGTTTGAGCGCTAACGGTCAGAGTGAAATAATAAGGAAAGGAGTTTGATATGCGTCCGATGTTGCTCCGCTGGTCAAGAACACCCAGGATGCTGTGGTTTTCCCCTTTCTGACTGCGCTCCACCGACGTTTTATTACCGAGAAATAACACAGGAAGCAGAGGCCAAGACAAATAATCCTAAAGAGCGGTTCTGTGGAAGCAAGGACGACTTGTAAGACGTTCATAAGTAGGTGAGGGTCGGGGGGGGGGAAATGGCTCGGCCAAAAATTATCCCGTTTGCAACTGGTAGAATCATTCCTGCGCTAACATGCTTACGAGCTGAGAAAGTCATTTTGTAGGATACACAAAACATGTAGCCCAGTACTCACCAAACCTCTTGTAGCCAAAGGACTGAACCTCCTCGTCATCAGTAAAGTCGTCTGTAGGAAGGGAAAAAAAAACACAAAGACAGTTCAGAAATGTGCTAGAATGTCAAGAAGTACAATGGATGTGGTCATTTCAAACAGGTTAATTCAATTGACCTTCACCTTTAATACGAATAATTACCAATTGTTAACTTAAAAAACACTTAGTCTTGACAAATTGCTTGTGAATTTCACCTTTTCAGCTTCTTGGTGTCTTTGCAGTTAATACCATCTTGTGTACGACAGAAAACCCCAGAATGCCAAATCAAGCGTCAATCTCATTCTCTTGCTGCCCCCCCATCTCTTTTTAAAAGTCTTTCTCCCTAGGGTTCCCACCATTCCTTTCATGTGGCCACCGCACTCGTGGGAATGTACGCCCAGCAACATTGTCATCGGCCTTGGCCAGTGCAAATAAAGAAATGCCATATGCCCCCAGAGATCTCCCGGAGAGAAAAAAGTGTGAGACAGGCAGGTGTAGAGAAGAGCAGCTAATAACAGCAGAGATGGTGATATGTCACCTGTGTATATCACCCACCGGGAGACAATGACATAGAGAAGGTCGCTAGATGAATATGTGACACACATATTCACCAAGCAGTCAGAAGATGAAAATAAAGACTTTTTAGTTCTGGCACTGGACAACTTATATGGTCCTCCGTTGCCTGTGTAGCTAGTGTATCACAATGTAATGTAGAACATAGCCAATGTATTCACAAGTCTCAAGGATGCTATTAGCCTTTGACTCAAAGCTGTTGACTCAATCTCACATGATTATAAGATGTCGCAACAACAAGATTACACTGACCACTCTGGGTCCGGTTCCAGCCATTTCAGGGAAAATCTGTGTAATCTATGTTTAGTGATGTGCTAACAGCAGTATCTTAATGATACACCAATGGGAGTAAAAGTGCATGGGTATGAACAGGATTTAAATATGATCCCCGACGTGCCCTTTCCTTTCAGCAAGAGCTATTAGTTTAATCACACAATGTTTTCTCAAGACGTCTTGCTTGTTGTCAGACCAGACTGTAAGTAAGCCACAAGCTGCTGGACTAAACCAGCGGATGGTGAAGGTGGATGCAGGATCCTATAGCAAACATGTTCCACTGGGAATGATCCAAGAACATGGTGTTCATGCTATGTATTCCTGGCAGTAAGGGTTAGTCGCCAGGCATTCTCGTCTCACGACAGAACACCTGGAACGGGATGTTTCGAAATGTGTGTATATTGGTGAGGGAGAGAGGGCGGGACTTCCGAGCATGCCTCGAAGGGAGCGATATCTGTTTCTGTGTCATGTTTCAGATATCGCTTTGCCAAATTCTACATAAAAAACTCCTCGTCTTTGTTGTTCTTGTCATGTTCCAATTCTTCTCGCTCCGGGAACTGTAAACTGACATACTTATTTATATATATATATATATATATATATAAGCCTTTCTGGTTCCCACTGTTCATGTCATTGTATAACTATGACTAAAGGAGAAAATCATTGTTCATCCATTCTAGTCTTTTCTCTTTCGGAAAACATATGAACATTTCTCATGGTAGGCCAAACACACAGCCTTCTAATTATAGTAACTACACAGCGAGAGCCTACGTTTTGATGTTGTTTACCAAATGCGGTTGGTATTCTAAGCGGGTGACCTGTGTCTGCTTACATTTCCAGTCCCCTTGGCTTTGCCTTAATACGCCGCGCTCTACTCAAAAGCAGACATGTTCTAATATCCTTCCTTTAAGTACACAAAGTCATGACGCACTTGACCCACTTCTATGCTCGGCTCAGTGTAAGAGACCGTCTTTTCTCTCACAAGAGTACAATTTTCAGTTGCATTGATGGCGGATGGCAGAAAGCTATGTTGACGTGGACTACATGTTCATGGGACTACAAAAATGACCATGAGGCGATCAGTAGCCTACAATTAAGTAGAGTCTTGAATTAATAGATTATGTGAAATCATCGCAATTCCTACCTTTGTCTTTGGAAATAACAAAATAGCTTAAATCAATAGCCGCTCTATAATGCAATACATCCATATGATATATTTTAAGCCATTTTTTTGCTATTCTGGAAAACGTATTTCATTAAGGCTGTTCTCCATGACATGACAAACCTGCCAATTCTAGGGAAAGGAGGGACCAATGAGATTTGAGATCAAGAACGAAAAATGGCGTTTCAGGTCAAGAACGGCCAATGGGATGTGAGGTCAAGAGAAAGAAAAGGGGAACAAACTGGGAGATTTGGCGAGGGCGTGGATAATCAGATTCACGTGTGTACCCCCAGCATGTTCCCAGTCACCTAGTGTGGACCACCGACCCGAGGGCAAGGCAAGACTGATCATAAAGACCAGTCGCCTGCCCCAACTTAAGTAGCCCCAACAAAAGTAGAGACTGTCAAATAGTGGAGAGTGGCCTTTGGATGTTTGATTTCATTTGATGGGATTGAAGTTTAGCATAAAGTATTCAACTGGGACATTTCCAGAGAAATCTTTCCAGTGCAATCTTGTGATAGTAGTTCAGCCTTCAACGTGTCGCAGGAAAGCTCATCTCAGGACTTCATAAACTCTAGTGCTGTCGCCACTGGGAGCTCATTTGGTCTGGTATGACCACGCCGCTGGCAGGGAACGCTGGACCCACAGGAAGCAATGTCTTTAAAACCTTCCATCTCTAAAGGGCCCAAGCTGCAAAAGACATATGTGGCCAAGAACAAACAAACTTGTGATTCACATTGGCGGGGAGTACACTTTGTTTTTTGCCCCTGTACTCACCCCCACAGACAGACTATTTGTGAACGGTAACATCTGGCTTTGAGGCACGCAAAGAATGCAGAATAGACACAGAATTCTGTGTCTAAAAACAGCCATGTCCTATTTCTCAATACCTGATGCTGCTTCACTGGGAAATTAAAAGTCAAGAGACATTTAGCTAAAACCAGTAGTTGGCCAATCTCTAGATTGCTGTGGAGAGAGTGTGTTCATGATCGCCTGCTAACCTGAGAAACAGTCACGCCGCTGCAAAATATGTCTGTTTGGTGTGCAGCCATGCAGCTGCAACAAACATTTCCTTTGGTGTTCCGATCAACACGTGGTGGACTTATTATAATAAATAGAAGATTAGCGTAGAGGACTCAGAGGACTCGGGTAGGACGTTCACTGGGCCCCAGAAGTTTAACCCACAAAATCCCACATTCACAACCCCTCATTCACATTCATTGACAAGAGTGGTTCCAGATTGTGCTGTACATCTTGAAACAAAAACAACACCACAGATTTGAGCTCTTGGATGTGAGGAGTTAACTGTGCACATTTCTGTTGTCATCACAACTGAGCTGTCTGAATTGTTGAAACGGAAATAGAATACATAACTCTTAAAGACTTTTTCAACTGGAATTTCCATTCATTATTTGATATTGGTTTGTAAAACAATTGTCACTTGCGTGAATGAAATAGACAATGAATGTAGGGTAATTATTGTTAAAAGCTACATAAGTAGACCGACCAGAAACACATGTAGTATTATGATGTATTCATTAGAATAAACCTAAAATCCTAAGTAATAGGCTAAATCTATGTTTGCAGAAGATTTCGTTTTTGGAAATAGACACCACATATTTTCCATGGCTGGGAATTACAAATTCTGCCTCACTATATCCCCGGATAAACATTGGATTTCTTCAAAGTAAAACAAACAAACAAGCTATAACTGAGTAACCTTAGTTATAGCGTTGTTACGCATAGGCCTAATCCCAGATCGTAAATCTGACTTGGACTTTACAATACGCATTACGTTATAATAGGCCTATTTTTAAATTGAAACCCTATTGTAGCTGCGTGTGCTATATTTAAAATCTTGCCGTCTTTTCATTCTAAAGATAAACGTTCAGTTGGGGTTTGAAGTGCAGCCGCGACCAGATGCAAAACAATCCCAAGAGCCAGTCCCCAGGAGCGCATGATGGGCTCCAGATGTGGCAGGGAAGTTGTAGCCTACGCATTCCTCGTGTTTGGTTGGAGAGCAGCTCTATAGGACCCGAGCGCACGATTCCAGAAAACACAAATAAGAACACAGACACGTTTGTAAATGAAAGCCCTCACTAGTTTGCCGTTTAAACAGAAAAAAAACTATATATATATATACAGACTATATATATATAGACCGGATAAAATTAGTTATTGATTTACCTACCTTTCATTGTGTTTCACAGAAGGTTGCGAACTTGATGTTTGAAGTTACATCCACTGCATTGCAATGGCATTTGCTCAGCACATATCTTGAGCGCCACCCGGTCTCCTGATAACCCCTATATCCGCAGTGCTGTGGTCCCGATAACGACTGGCAAACGTTTCAGCACTCCATCCGCAACCTTTATGTTGGAGAAGTTGCGTCGCACGCAACAGGTAGCTAAACTGCTGCACGTCTGATGCCGGGGGAGGACTTAAAGTTTGTTTAAAGTAAAGATGATTGGTTAGGAAACCTGAGGTTGCAAATTAAAAAAAAAGTGTCCTCCTTTTTCTCCAAGCAAAGCGTCTTGCAAAGTGCTGATGTGAGGGTTTGTCTGAAGCAGTGGTACCAGCAGTTGTAACCAGAGCCCATGCCATAGACCCCCTCCACGCTAAGAAAAGAAGGGGGAAAAAATGCTTAACGTGAAAGGAAGTCTTGCGCCCTTAGGGCTGGCCGAGAACACGTGCTCTTTACATCTCTCTGTGTGTGTGTGTGTGTGTGTGTGTGTATGTGTGGGTGTACATGGATGGACACAATCAAAAATGAAATTTGATGTACAATAGTCAGATATTAGGTCATGATTGACAGCTATCCTTCAAATTCTCCCTTCCAAAACATATCACATTTCTGACAGGGGATTAGCATGTTCCGTGTAACTAACAGTATTCAATACATGTCAATATTGAGTAGATTCATATTTGTAATCATACATTGTCAGGTTACAATCTACAATGAACGAATTCCCACAGAAGACAACATTGTTTAAACTTAAAAGTTTAAACATTGTCAGATGGGCCATGTTGCAAAAAATAGCTACAAATACTTTTGGCAAAGTCCTACCATCTGCCATAGAAACCACCACATTGGTTAGGCGACAGTTTCCTCAAATAGCTATTTCATTAGTCATCATCCATTTCCCACACAACCTCTGACACTTATTCGGCTTTATCCTGAAAATAGTTCTTACCTTGCACACAATTCCCCACTCCCAATTTGCCCACTGCACTAATGATCTGAAGTAAAACAACGACATTACAACTATTTGACAAACTACTCGAAGACTAATATAAATATGAAAGAAAAGCAGCAGATCATTCAGAAGCATACAGTATAACCCTGGGATGAAAGACAGAGGTCCCTCCCAGCAGAGGTTGGGGCAGGGGCGTTGAGACCAGGGCTCCCTGGCTCTCTCTCATCCTCAGTAGGCCTAGTAGGCCTACAGGCAGTTACTGTACCTGTTGCCAGCATCTTATGCATGTTCAGTATCCACTCACTGTTAAAAAGCATGACTTATGGGCCAATCTTTGAGCATTTGGACCTGGAGGCTTGCAGACACCGAGACCTGGAAGGAGGAGGCTTTACTTTTATGGTTTTGAGAAGTCATCACCCCCATAGGACGATAGCTCAGGGTCGGTTATAGTCTTATCAGAACCAGGTGTTGTGAGGTGTGTACAACAACAGCAGCAGCAGCAACACTAGCTGTGTTTAGCCACACACACACACACACACACACACACACACACACACACTGGTCGTGATTAGGACCCAAGTGAGGACCCTATTTTCTGGGTCACTGCATGCGAAGAGGGCAACATTTTAAACAGGGGAGAGGGGAGCCAGGGGCCAACAATGACAAGACAGGGCCTAGGGGAACCCTTCCACCCCCCGCACGCTCCACATTCCTCACAGTAGCGGGAGATACTAACAGTTTATGTCCGGTTCAACGTCAGTTCAACGTATCTCCAATGTGGATGGAATGTTCCGTTTCTGATACTCCCTCGGCTTAGCGTTGTGGTCAGGGTTGACCGTTCGCTCTGGTACAATCCACAATGGTCCGTATGAAAACGACAAACAGATAATTCACACATTCGTTTTATCTGATGATATGGGATGACTGTAACGTTGACACCGTCCCCAATAACACAGGACCATGGCAGTGCGTTGACATTGGGATTAGCCCGGCATCAGCATGCAGGTACATGCTGTAATTGGATAAGGCATGGAAATAGCACAGACAGTCGGAGGGCAGGTGAACAGTACTGTATAAATACTGGTCCACCAAAGAAGACTTGCATCTCTCCAAGCTCTGTTGGGGATCCAAGCACCTTAACATCTGGTAGGTCCACCTTTTTTGTTCTGGTTGGCTGGCATAGTTTAATGGTAAATGTAGTATATAGCGCTTTTATCCAAAGCGCTTTACATTGCCTCACATTCACCCATTCATACACCAACGGCGGTGTCAACCATGCAAGGCAACAACCAGCTCGTCGGGAGCAGTTGGGGTTAGGTGTCTTGCTCAGGGACACCTCGACACTTAGCTAGGGGGAGCCGGGGATCGAACCAGCAACATGGTCCGAACCAGCAACCTTCCGGTTGCCAGACAACCGTCTCTATCTCCTGAGCTAGTGCCGCCCCATAGTTTGCTTCATTTTGAGATGATCAATATGATAGATCAATATGGTCTACAAGCAAGTCTCTGATTGGCTTGTAGACCATATTGAGATGTGTTGTTGGGTAAGGCCCTGGCAACACTCCCCTGATAGCAAAAGGTATATCCAAATGTGTTACTGTTCATGTCTGTGCTATACACAAGTCTAGAGTAGTAACTAGTTATTAAAAAACTGTTTCAATGGCTATTAAAACATTCAGACTTGGACTAATTGTACCATCAACTTCTAAGACTGTGATACATAGATCCCTAGTGATACATAGATCCCTGATGGCGACCATACCTCATACCGTGAAAAATGCTTTACGAGCCAAGTTGTATAACTCCACACATGGCTGAACTCTCACAGTAAAACTGTGTGCCGCGATATCTCAATATCTCCTACTTATAGTTCGCAATAAGTAGACCAGAATCAGCATGAGCGGGAAGCAGAGAATGAAAAACACCAGATGGTCCACAGAACAGATAAAGATTGAGAATGTGTTTGAGGTGAGGTGGACTCATTTTAATATGCCCTGCTAAGAGTATCGCCATATTTAAAGCTGCACTATGTCTACTGCAGGTATTTACTCCATTTAAAAATATCTGAACTAGAAAGTCTCTCAACAATAAAATGCACCCATCCGGGGTTATTTTTCTCTATACATCGTTTTTTATTTGGCTTCACTTTTGCTGCTTTTTTCATGTGCCCGTTGGAAACGTGCCTGTTCGAAAAGGGCTGCTTGTGTGGCCTCCGGTATGCTTGCAGATTTCTCGAGAACCGCTCATCCAAAAAAAACGTCACACTACCTCCTTGGTTCTTCAGCAAAACGACCGCCAAGTGTAAAGTCGATCCGATGAAAGTGGTTGTCGAGAAAAATCGAAGGACAGACATTCATACATACAATATCTACCTACATAAATGCATACATGCATACAGAATATGACTTTATGCATCGGGGAACATGGTAGCATTATGCAACCGTGTACCCTGCTGCAGGCATGGGACTGTACTTTAGCTGTCTGTTGCGTTCACACCCCTAGCCAATTGAAACTGAATTGAACTGACACCAATAAAACTTCTCCAAACAACTTTTTGACAGGAATGACTGGTAAATCATTGAATTCCTAAAATAAATGACATTTGAGTATGTAAAATGGATAGCTGGGATGTCGGAACAGACTACAGTACACTACAATAGTGTCCATGTTGATTTTAGAATCGCAAACACATTGCGAGCGGGTGGCGATGCGGTCGAGGCGAAGCTGAGGTTGCTTAGCGACCTTACTGCAGATGGGGCTGTAAGATGACATTCTGCATGGCCACATCCATCAAACTGGCTCATGTATGGCCAGCGAATTAAGAGTTGCACTGGGACTGTGACTTGGTAAATTGGTAGCTGTGAGGCGGCCTCAGTCCTCCCCAGAGCAGGCAGAATGTTGTGGTTTCCCCCGTCGGATGGCAGTCATGATGACGCAAGCGTTATAATATATTCTGTATTACCAAATCAGATTCAGCACATTACGTCTGCCAGCCTATTTAACTAAATGGACACCCGTAACAAAGCATTTTTAACTCTGGTCACAGAATCAATTTAGTGTTGAATGTCCAGTTTGTCTTGTTATGACCAAATTGGCACTCGTCTGTAAACACTGCTGGAAACAGTAGATTTTGAAGCTCAGAGAGGAAGCGAATCCTTTGCTGTGACGTTCTGATGGAAACGCATCTCAATCGGCAAAAGAGATAGAAAAGGGATAAGTCACTCACTGCAACAGAAAGAATTGCGATGAACACCGCGTCTGTGTTTTGTCAGACTAGCCTTGTGTTTTGCTCACCTCTATGGGTAACTGTACTGTAGGCCTACTGACAGTGTCGTGCAGCCTGACAACGCAACGTAGCAGCGTCCACTGTAGGTAATGGAGCCATCATCTACACTACATCCCTTCTATGACCTTCCCACTTCTCAGCTTTGCCAGATCTTTCCGTGCACCACTCTAACAGTTTTTCTATGTTAGGAGTTGTGCTAAGTATATGAAAATTACAAATATGAGTTATTGTAAACCGCTACACAAATCCCTCGGTGGTTCTTGCCTCCTATTTGACTCAATGTGAGTAGCAACAGTATATTAAACAACTGGATTGGCTATGGTTGTACTGGTTCTTTAATCTTTCCATAGAAGATGAGCAGAGTGATGTAGACATAAACTATTATTATTGTGACACAAAATACTCAGACTAAATAAATAATCCATTGGCTGCACTTCCACCAACCTAAGATTCTAGACAATGATCCAGTAGATGTCAGTTCTGGAGCTGGGGTGGTCGTCTGGACTAGCCATGACCATGAGGAGCAATGAATCTGACCACATACGATGATTGCAGCTTCTCTATTGTCTTCTGGAGCAGGGCGTTATCCTTCCCCTCTTGGCTGGTGACTATCACTGCAGCGGACCACAGGAATCTGTTCCGCTGAACACCGACCAGTAGACCAGTAGACCAGTAGATCAGACGACAGCAGGCAAACCCACCATGGTCCCTCGTGACTTACTTCAAACAAAATCACAGCAGATAGATTAGTGGTCGGTTCTCTGAAGGTATAACGGAGTCCAGCTATACAGCTAGTCTGGTCAGTACAGTAAGCACTGGCTCTCTGCTCACGTCTGCGCTGCTATGCTGTCTCTGTGTGAACTCGCATGCTCTGCTATGTGAAGTAACCTGTTGCCACTCTTAACGTTTGCGACAAGGTCAAGAGCCGGGTCAAATCCAGCGTCCCCATTGGCTAATGACGAACAGCGCATAGCAGCTGTGTATGTAGACTGCTGTGTACATGTATAAGTGGACGCGTGAGTGCGCGTGTAAGCCGATGTACATGTCAACGTGGCTGGTGTTGTACGTCGGGCAATGAACGTACATTGCGATCGGATAACGGCTTACATAACTAGTCTACATACAAAACAAACAGCGGCATATACATTCACATGTACAATAATTAAGAGCCTTAACAGTCTACATACACAGTGGCTTAGACATTAATATATACAATAATTAAGCCAGTAGAGGTTGCTAGTGGGAAAACATACACAGTGCAGGTTTAAGTACCGACTGGTATATGTATATATATATATATATATACATACTGTGGTAAAAACCCCACGGGGCAAGTTGCTGAAATTTCCAGTTCAACAAAGAACTGTGTGGGAACAGTCCATTCCAGAAGCCCTTTAACACAGCTTGAGGTTAACAGTAAAACAACTGAGGGAAGATCATGATTTAATAGCGTGGCAATATATAGAATAACACATGGAAATGTTAGCATTTGATGTCTGTAGTTTAAAATGACATCGTAGGGTGAAGGGGACATCCTGGACAGCAATGCTGACCCCATGGGGTTGAAATGATTAAATCCGAAGTTAGGCAGAGCCTAACTCACCTCATTTATACTAAACTACTTAAGAGACTTTAAACTGCTTTAAATATACCAATGGGAAGTGGGGTTTGTAAAACATTTTTTATGTCAGCTCCTGCCAAGTTTGTAAAACGTTATACGTGTGTGTTCAGAAGATGAGCATGTTTTACAAAATGACAAATTCCAACACGGAAGCCAACCAAACAAGAGAAGGATTAATTCTACTAAACCTAACAAAGGAGCCTGCTCTGTTTCGCCACATTTAGACAGATGTGCAGCGCCATCAAGTGGCAGAGGTGTGCGTGTGTGTATGTGCATGTATGTGCATGTGTGTGTGTGTGTGTGTGCGTGTGTGTCCATGTGATGTTGATATTTACCAACTTGGGCTCTGACTCAAATCCTATTAGTGATCTGGATAAGACCGGGTTTGCAGGGACACCTGCTGAGCGAACGCTTGCGTGAAACTTGTGTTCACAGGATTTAGTTTACTTGTTTGTTTTTATACGCAGACCCCGTACACGCGTGTGCATGTGAATGTGAAGGCGACGTGTGCACTCTCGCCAGCGTCAGAGTACAATATGCCCCAACGGATGGGACATAAACAATAAACAACGTTGTTCTTTTAGGGCCGACTTCCCCTGTGCACAGAAGAGTGAGAGGCTGGGGTCCAGGATGAGGCTCCTGGGGGTGCTGGTTCTGGTGAGCATGCTGGGCGGCCTCCCTGCTGCCTCTGGAGACCACCCCGACCCGCTCCCAGAGGACACGTTGAAACGTGAGTCGGCAAAGTGCATCGTAAGAGCGGCCGCAAATCTGTCCGATTTGTTTGCCATGTAAAGCGTTTTGGGTGCGCGACGAAGTATTTATTATGTATTATTATCAGCTCTGGTAAAAAACAAACTCACACTGCATGTATACTGAGTAATTTACGTATTGCAGCTGTGTTTTCTATTTCAATAAGGATTTTCATTCTATCCAGAATTTCTATCTCAGTCTTTCTATCAAAGTGAACCCCCTTCATTGAGCACCGGTGAATTTAGCTCCGCAATAAAACACCTCACGCAAGACGCCGTCGTGTTCTCCCCTCCTTCCGCCAGAGTTGTCCCAGGATGGAGAGAAACTGGTGGAGGAGGAGGTGAAGAGAGCTCTGTACGGGGTGAAGGAGATGGAGGAGGTGATGAGGAGTAACGAACTCAAGCACGAGCACCTCATGCAGTCCCTGAGACGCAGCAGTGAGAAGAAGGAGGTGAGCCACAAGCACGCATGATTTATGCACCGGCAGAGATACATACAGGCAGGAGTTCTGTCGGCTGGAGAGATTGGACAGATTGCTATAAAATGTGTTTCACATTAATATAGAAATAGTTCCCCTACAGAAAGAAAGAAAGAAAAACAAGATTCCCATAAGAGAGAGAGACAGAGAGAGAGAGAGAAGGAAAGAAAGAAAGAAAAACAAGATTCCCATAAAATGTGGTTTACCTTACTGAAGCTGTAGTTCTCTGACAGAAAGAATTCATTCATTCATGGAAGAAATAAACAAAGAACAAATGAATTATATAACAACAGAAATACACCGCAGTGGTGGAACGACCCCCCGACAGAGGTCAGGACAGCAGGATCACTAATCAGATTCCGCAAGAGACTCAAGACCCACCTATTCAGAGTTCACCTGGACTCTGAATAGCTTCACCTCCTACCCACCTCTCCTCCCTAACCCTCTCCCACCTACCCGATCGATGCTTGAATCCCACCCCTCCTGGATCCTTAGCACTTCCATGTTTGTATGTCCTGGCACTTTGTAGGATCCTGTATGCTGGTGTGTCCAGGCACTTGAAATAATACTTAGCTTTGTGTAGCATCTTATCCTGGCTACCTGCTGTTGTACAGTAAGGGGTCAACCTAGAGATTGTAAGCTTGTAACTTGTTCTATTGACCTGGCAACCAGGAATGCTTTAAACTTGTTCTGTTCTAATTGTACTGTACCATCAGTGATATATTGTTGTCTCCCTCTTTCGACAAATGTACTTTTTGTAAGTCGCTTTGGATAAAAGCGTCTGCCAAATGCCCTAAATGTAAATGTAAATAAAGAAGAATGCCTATCCAAACGATTTGAACAAGGCCACAAATCATTTCTACATAATAATGTTGCCGCCACCAGGGGGCGGCACAGCTAATGCAGGACGTGATGGAGCAGCTGCAGAAGGCCGAGGAGCGGTGCCGGGACTCCCTCCAGTCAGAGTGGGAGCAGTGTAGGCCGTGTCTGGAGGAGGCCTGCAAGACCTTCTACACCTCCACCTGCCGTAGGGGCTTCGCCTCCTTCCGTGCCAAGGTATGGAAAATATGGGGGAACAAGGGTAAATATCACTCACCCTGCCACCTTCAAAACTAAAAATGGATTCCTAGCGCGTTCTGCATTATTCAGTCACATGCTTTGCCTAACAAAACTCGCTTCATGATACATTGATTCATGCAAAACTACACATCGATCGACCCATTCACTCCAACAGGCGGTTAGCTTCTTCCATAGAGTGTCCCGACGTTTCGGCCCCCGTGAGCCCACCGTGGAGGCCGGTGACATCATGGTGAACCAGGACCCCGGCAGCCAGGCAGACATAGAGGAGGTGGCCCGCATCGAGGCCTCCTTCAGCCAGCTGGTGCGGAGGGTGGGCGGCTTGGTGGAGCGAACCAGGGCCCTGGTGGAGCGGACCAGGGGCCGGTTGGACGGGGCCCTATGCAGGGCATTCTTCAACGGGGCCTGCGATCGGGACGAGGCCGAGAGCAAGAGCACCACCCTGGGGCCATTTGACCCGGCTCGTGACTCAGGCTTCCTGCAGGGTGTGGGCTTGGAGGAGGTGCTGGACTCCTTCTTTGACTTCGGCAGGAGCGTGGTGGAGGAGTTTGGAGCTGTGGTGGCCACCAAGATGTTCCCCAAGGACATCCACGAGGCGCTGGAGGAAGAGATGAAGCTAGGTACATCGGCCCTCCAAATAAATGCTCCTTCATTATCAGATCTTCATTCCTATTCAGTAGTCTAGTCTAGTCTTCTTCGTACATTTACAATAACAGAATGACAGCTGCCCCGAGCTGCTAAAAAGCATTGGGTGTGATCGGGGCCTAATGCTCCTCGACACTCACATTGACAAATCATTGTATCTGGTTGGGTGGGTAGTGATTGGGTAAATCTGTCTACCTATCTATATTATTCAGATTTCTATTTATGTTTTAGCACAGGGCGCGTACCCTCGTTACCTACACAACAGACGGCTGTGTCGTGACCTACGCAAACAGACTTCAGAGTGCTGGCAGCTGCAGGACCAGTGTGAGGCTTGCCAGGGACCCCTGCTGAAAGGTGAGGCCTTATAACTAAACCTGTGACCTGTGGCCTTACACTGCCTAACCCTAACCCTACACTGCCAGCTGCCTCAGAGTGTAAGATAGTGGCCCCTATGATGCCAAAGTGCCTCTACTGCTGGAAGTAGTAGACCATTGTGTGTGTGTGTGTGTGTGTATATATATATACACACATATATACACATATATACGTATATAAACACACATATATATATATATATATATATATATATATAACCCCGTGGGGTTTGAACCGTGAACCTTCCCCATAGCATCCGAGTCTTCTACTCGCTGAATTATTTTCAGACACGTAGCCAGTCTGGGGTAGAATGCTCAGTGCATACTGATGACGCCAAGCTCTTCCAAGTCTCTACACAGACACAGGGCCACACACTAAACGCACCATCATACACCGGGCTTCTCTCCCCCAGAGTGTCCCAGCGTGCGGGAGCTGCACGTAGCACTGGAGGAGGCGTCCCAGCTGCTGGAGGTCTCCGGGGAGCAGTACGAGGAGATCCTGTCCGTGGTGCAGCGACACACCGACCAGACCCTGGGCTGGCTGGGCGACATGGCCGCACAGTTCAGCTGGGTGGCCCCGGAGACGACGGAGGTGGCCGGCAACAGCGACGTCGAGCACCGACCCTGGGATGTGCTCCGTATCACCGCGGTGAGCGGGTGTGGGTGGATGAGTGAGTGGTTGGATGTTTGGGTGGGTGGGGGTAGCATAAACAGCCATCTGACTAGCCAGTGTTTCTAGTTAAATGAAAGGGTTGATAATTGTAGCCTGCAGGAAATACTTGCAAACAGCTCAATATAAAGGCAGATGATGAAAGCATGTATGTATGCCTTTGTGGATCGGTGCATTTAAGGGTCATATAATAATCATAGTTACCACAATATCCACCATGGACTCTCACCTCGGATCTCCTCCGTTTCCAGGTGCTGCCCAACAGCAGCGATGGAGTGGAGAACGCCACCGAGACCGAGGTCCAGGTCTACATCTTGAACTCCCCTCCTCTCATCGTCTCCGTCCCCGGGGAGCTGAGCATCCAGGACGCAGGCTTTCTCCAGTACGTGACCCAGGAGGCCCTGGGCAAGTACAAGGCTATGGTCAGGTAAGACGTCCGCAAAACATCCAGTGTCTAAAGTACCTTGTCACTAGCGGTCTATAAATGGAGCTTCATTATTGTCATCTGTCTTTAATTTGAATGTGACGTGATGGGACAATTGTAGGCTTGTAACTTATTGCCCTAACAATCAGGAGTGCTTGAAACTTGTTCTATTCTAATCTTACTGTACCGTCAGCGATATATTGTTTCCCTCTTTCGACAAATGGACTTATAAGTCGATTTGGATAAATGCGTCTTGCCAAATGCCCTAAATGTAAATGTATGAGTATTTTTTCTCTTTCAGGCTTGAGGAGGAGTAGAAGTTCTAGGGCGTCATGCCCAGGATGAAGATGGAAGAATCAGCCATTACTGCACATTACTGCAGTCTAAAACTAGACGGTAGACTTCTGAGTAGCAGGTAGTGTCACTGACTCGCTAGCTGAAGTGAACGTCAACGTATGACCCCACGTAATATGATTGTCTTTCATGTAAAACATTTTGAGACATGAAAGAATGTCATTCAGTTAGTGATATGAAAAACAAACTGTTTGTAAAAAATTATTTTAAAAATGTACAAATTAAATGATTGAAAAACAAGTTTGGTCTATTTATTCGGAGTGAGTAATATGGCTAAAAACAAAGAGAAACGAGTAAAGAGTAAACATTAAGTACACCTTTTATTAAACTTTTTGTCACTGTACAAAATACTAGTACCTATTCGCTGTGATGTCGATCTCCCAATTCTCACTTACTGCCAGCATTTGGACCGGGCGCAGATTGGATTCTCCAGAGCAGTGCAGCCCGGCACCAAGAATGAAATGAAAAAGACTTTCCACATCCCTCCCCTATTCCATTGATAGCTCTTAAAAAATAATCGGAAAATGGCTGCTAGAGTCATTGCAAATCCCCATTACCTCCCTTTGGACAGGCAGGGGATAAAAACGGCATTAAAAAGGCCTGTTCTTGCCAGCCCAACTTTGAAAACTTCCAATTGCCATACATATATGACGATGCCATTACTCAACCAAAGGCCTCTGCAAAGCTTTTCGTCCAATAACATTAAAAAGAAAAAAAGGAAAATCTGTTTACTTCCTTGCCCCTTAAAAGAGCATTAAAACCGCACACCATCCAGACAATGGAACCAACCATGTGATGAGTCGGGGACCGGGCGTGCGTGAGAGTGCCGTATCGCGGCGTGCTTCGGATTCATGGACTTGCATAGAGTTTCAGGTGTTGAAAGCATAGTTTTATTGTTTGCGATTTGGGGAATTAAGTAAATAAGACAGTAGTATGGACATCGTAGTTTGTACGGTCAACATGTAGTAAAACTCACACGCTAGCCGCCTGTACGCCACAACGGCTGGCTCGTCGTCTCCGCGAAGACAACTAACTGCCTCTCCTCACCGGTGTTGAACAATTCCATCTCTGAAAAATCACCCGAATTAAAATTAAATCGCAATATTAGGCGTGCTCTTTCACGAGAACTAGATACGATCTTTTATTTGAGCACAGCCACGCTCGCGTTAAAACAAAAATAGACAGTAAAATTATGACTTTTTTTTAAATGTTCACAGCTGACGTGTCTTTCAACAACATAAAAGGCTAGAGCAAAAGTCCCCCCCCCCCCCCCCCCCCCCCCCCCCCCCC
>OMKP01077911.1:0-12143 GCA_900302375.1 Bathygadus melanobranchus
AATATATGTAATATAGTAATATATCATTTGTCTAGGTGATCCACGTCCTACAGCGACGTGTGGAGGAACAGGAAGAGGAGATCGTTCAGCTCCGGATACAAATCAGCAAGCTCCAGAGCTCTCAAAACTCTAAAAACACAGAAAACACAGGTCACTGACAAACAAAGCAGACACTTAAAACTCTATTTATTAATATGGTCATCAACCTGGTGTGTGTGTGTCTGTGTGTGTGTGTGTGTGTGTGTGTGTGTGTGTGTGTGTGTGTGTGTGTGTGAACTTCGCTGAATCTTCAGCCCAACTGTCTATAGGGAGATGCCAGTGGCCAGGAGGGCTGGATAACATTGTGATAGATAGCGTACTATTACTGTGAGACAACCGACAGAAAACATTCCTGCCTTTGGGAGGTACAGATTAAAGGGGTACAATGTTTTCAAGTATGCAAAGGTTGTCAACTAGATGTGCAGATCAGGTCCAGTTAACAAAACACACAGATTACAATGAATGAGTATTCCTCAAGTATTCCTCAAAAGAGTTCCATTACTTAAATGGATTACTTGTTCCATTATTGGCACTTATCTCTGGCTCTTATGTGGCTCTTATCCCACATCGACGTTAACATGCATAGATTTAGACAGATATAAAACAGCTCACCTATGAAGTGGTGGCTACAACCATAATAGCTCAAAAAGTGTTAAACATCACATTTATGTTCCTTCCTTTTTCAGCGTATCACAATAAGGGCTTAAAGGTGCTATATGTAACAAATGTACTGTACTAAATCATAAAATGACCATGACATGTCATCAGAGATGAAGGAAAGTGGGCTAATTCAAAATATTGGCTTCTCCGACAACAATGCTGCAGAGTTGACTCCGCCTAATGCCCATTTTGACACCCTGGGTTGCCAGATATAAAATGTTGTGCTCGTCTTGTGCTCATGTTCGTTCAGTGTCCTCAACCTGGCAACACACGTAAGATTTGAATCTGGGGAGGAGGAGGCACTCACATTTTAAACACTTGGTGTCATTGTTACATACACATCAAGGTTTACAGTGCCCCTTTAAAATGTCATTTGGATGGTATTTGACATCCTTTCAGATTGTAATTAGGGCAGTAATTGTGATATATAAAGAAACCGCTGGCTGAAGCGACCAGATACCTTGGCATGCCATCCAATATGTTCACTGGTACCGTGGCAATAATGAAATGCTATGAATAGTTTGTACCATAAGGTCAGCACGCACCTTTCACACAAAGCAATTTCCGTAATCAGGATTTGATGAAGAGCTGAAGAACATATTAGGTTTGGTGGCGGAGGTCTGCTGGGTATGGTGAGTGTTGGAAGCAAGCCAGAGGATTTGGAAGACGAAAAGGGACCTGGCTAGGAGTCAGGGTGAATAGTGGTGATGTGTAGACAGGCTATGGTGTCAGTGAGATCACTTGCAGCTATACTCAGAGTACATACTGTTTAACTGAGTATTTGTGGGGGTCCTGAAAAAATATAATCCTTCATATAATCGTCCAAGCAGGAGGTGACAGAGATCTGAATGGCGGTCCCTGCCAACGAGTCAGTCAGTGTTGGGGAGGAAGACGGGAGACTCGGTGATGGCCTTAGTGTAGGGCTCAAATGGTTACGTTTGAGGAGGTTGGCTTACTTCCAGATGAAATGCCCCCTCCTTTACTTCAGAGTGCAGAGTGGTGTTGGAATGTTGCCGCAGCAGCATACCGGGCCGATGGTTCTACCTGCATCAGTGACTCTGGGAGTATTGAGCATTTTGTAAAACATCTAATCACAAATGATCTAGTCATCTACGCCCACATTTACCCGTGGGAACAGTGAGTCTTTTTGTAAATTATCTTGATGGCCTAAAACTCAAGAATAACAAGATAGAAGATAGGCCTACACCCAATGCATATATTTAGGCCATCAAGATAACACACACACACACAAAGAGTCGTTGATCCTGCAGGCTAATGCGGGCACAATGTATCACCACTTTCTAATATGATTCTGATATTGAATGACAAAAATCCTCTGGTTGACAGTGCTCTGTCCTCTGTGTTTTTCGGGATTAAGATCATTTTGAATTCCTGAGCATTCCTGAGTTACAACAAAGTGAAAAGAACTTGAAATCTCTACTCCTTAAGCTTACACGTGACACAATATATGTGTGTGCTTTTCTGTGAGTGCAACTCTTTGTATGTTTGGGAAGCATTATAAATACATGTTTTCCCTGACTCCCATTGTGAAGATGGGAAATTAATCACTGTGGATGTTTGATGTTCTGGAGGGGATTTAAAGGATTTGAGTTTGTAATCTCACTTTTACTTTCAGGCAATTACGCAATGCACGGTGTGTTACCAGCACGGCCGTGCATATGTACTCCGACATAGACACACACACACACACATTTACATTCAGGGCATTTACGCTCATGATTGCTAGGTTAATAGAACAAGTTTCAAGAACTCATAGTTGCTAGGTTGACCCCCTTGCTGGTAAAAAAGTAGAAGATAGCCAGGATAAGATGCTACACAAGTACTATTAAAGTGCCAGGAGAGAGGCAGTGGGGAGTGTCAAGGAGAGTCCACACACACACACACACACATAGCAAGCACTGTAAACGCTCTGTGGCAGTTGACCCTGCCACATGCCACCTAAGTGGCTCCCACACGCTACCTAGGTGGCTTTTCTGGGCTGCTTAAACCAGCCACCAACTGCACACACTCAAAGAGAGCTCAGCATTTACCTCATGGCTGTTACATCTTGTCACATCTCCAATACATTGGTTTCTGCATACCATCTACCTGTGTCCTGTGTGTGGGAGGGGCCCAGAAAAGCCACCTAGGTGATGTGTGTGGCAGGGGTCACTGTAAACACTGAAACTGAACATCCCGACTTTACATACCTTTAAATACAGCTTCTTAAATAGGGCACTGAACCAGTGTTCTTCACAACAAAGATCATTTTTCATTTGCACTGCCCTGCAGGGAACTACAACCGCGCATACTCTTTTAAAGCAACTCCCCACGAAAACAGGAAGATAAAGACAGAAAAGGAAAGAATACCGGTTTCACAAAACAACACATACATCGGGTTTGGCAAATCCAGTAAGTGGAAATATATTTTTGAATTAATTACAAAGCCTCAGAGTATGAATATGGAGGACTGAACCTGCCATATAAAAAATGAATAAATGACTCAAAAAATAATTCAATTAAATAATAAATTAATAAATGGATAAAGCAAAGCAAACCAATTATCAAATACATGTGCAGGTTCATTAGAAAATAAAAAGAAATGCACAGAAATAGAAAAATGAATACATAAAACTGATTTATATATTATATAAATAGCATAGGATTAGCATAGCATATGATTATATATGAAGGCTATGCTAGGAAGGAATGCTATGTTAGGAATGCACAATCCATAAAAAGCTAAGTTTATGTGCGTCTGGAGGCGTTTATGTTGTATTATGTTTTTCATGTGAAAGAAAATAACCCAAGAATATTGACTTCCAGTTATTTAATGACAACAACAACACACACCAAATATACTACAGAATGAAGCCAATACATACAGTACATATTAATGGTTATTGATGGTTGAGGATGCCACACATTCACATTCCCTATACATGAAACCATATTTCAGCATGAATGAATTATGATATTCATTCCTCTCACCCATAGCAAATCAGAAAATAGGTGCTTTGAGATCTTACAGTCAAATAATGGGACTTCTAGGCAGGTCGGGGCGTAACTTAATATTGTTGTGAAGGAGATGGATGGTCTCGGGGTCCAGAGAGAGGTCCTGCCAACCCAAATAGTGGTCATTTACATGTACATTTAAGGCATTTGGCAGACGCTTTTGTCCAAAGCAACTTAGAATAAGTACATTTGTCGAAAGAGTGATACAACAATATATCGCAGTCAGAGAGGGATCTGCTCTCAGGCCAGATGTGGTGAAAAAGATTGGTCTACTTTACACAGCACGTGATAGCATGTATATTAGGCTACACACAGAGTTAATTCTCTTCTGTGACAAAACGGTCCACAGCCAATTATTATTAATTAAAAAGAAAAAGAGTAACATAGAACAAAGAACATGTGATCTTGGGTAACATGAAATGTTATGTTATCGTGATTCCTTGTACATTGTTAGCTTGAATGCCTCCCCCTCGAAGCTCTGGTAAATCGTATGCCGCAGGGAACAAAGTGATTGAACTTACCTGTTTGTGATAATAATGTGCAGGTCTTTAGAAAGCTCGGAAAGCTCAACCAAGGATTTCAATTTAGATGAAGGTGCTATTGATGAACGTTTGTATATCCACAGTGCTTTTAGAAAGGTGCGGAATGGTTGTGAATGAATTCCTGCTTCTAACAAGGCGTGTGAGCCTCGTTCCACCAAGGCATTTTGAGGGCTGGGTCGGAGCCGTGCCTCATCGCAAACTAGTTCTTTACACTTCGACTGCAAAAGCACCAGCTCTCGGTCAGAAAAAAACTGGTTCCAGAGCGGCACCAACACTTGGCTGGTCTAGAACCAACAACCGCTGACATTAGGGGCTGAGGGTGGGGTTATTGTGGTCATCTTACATTCTGCTGATATTTTAATGCTATATCCATTGGGGACATTTTTAATCGTGACTTATCCAGTTGAATTGCATTTTAGTTAGGGGCAGGGTACTTTGTAATTTGCATATTCTGTAGAAATAGGCCCATTGGCCAAATGATAGCTCTATAGAGAGGAGTGCTGCTGCCTGATGGCTTCACTTGGAAGCCCAGACTCCTGGGCAGGTATACACTGCTAGGCACACAGGACTCATACCGTCTCCTGGGCAGGTATACACTGCTAGGCACACAGGACTCATACCGTCTCCTGGGCAGGTATACACCGCTAGGCACACGGGACTCATACCGTCTCCTGGGCAGGTATACACCGCTAGACACACGGGACTCATACCGTCTCCTGGGCAGGTATACACCGCTAGACACACAGGACTCATACCGTCTCCTGGGCAGGTATACACCACTAGACACACGGGACTCATACCGGTGATCACATCTTTGTCATTGTGACATAGTGACATCACAAGTGGGAGTCCACCCAGATGTATCATGACTTGATCTGTCTACCAGCCTACCCACTGAACTCTACCAACTGATAGGCTTATCTATCCATCATACATCTGGGTGGACACACCGACTTGTGATGTCACAATGACAATGTAATGTAAGGCTTGTAATCACACTCAGACCTGGTGGTAAAATACGGACCCTTTAAAAGACAGTCCTTGTTACTATCGTTTGCCTCGTCAACTTGCAGAGCAAAGCATTTATTCTTGACTTTCTATGCAATTTCTATAGACTGTCCACGCACTTAACAATCTGCCAATCACGGCGACTACAACCTGTTTGTCGTTGTGATTGGCAGATTGTTAAGCGCACGGACACGGCGTTTACTTCTTGCCGAGCGTCGCAAGTCAGCCCGTTGCGCTATTCATGCATGCCGACTATAAAGTTTGTCGGGCAATCATTTAGTTAAAGCTTTTGTGTCCGACACATTTCTAATCGTTCGTCCCGCCCGTGCTTTGCCTTTACGCAGTGTTCGATTGAGCTTTTCCCCTCTCTAAATTACTTTATCCCTGTCACCCCCCTCTGCCCCCCCTGCGGCAGCCCTACGCCTCCCACAAGCACGGTTTGTTACTGGAAGACAACAGTAGACAATAATCATAGGCAACAATAATAGGCCTACATGCTACTTTAAAAGTCCAGAGTCGACAGTAAATATTGTTTTTTAAAAGCCTATTTTGCAATTGAGAAATAGACTCAAATGAATTATGCACGTCTGCCGGATTTTGATATGCATCCCAGAGGGCATTTTCTCTTTTCATTAAAGCTCTATTTTCTCACTATCCTCATCCTTCTCACTATCCTCATCCTTCTCACTATCCTATTTGTTTTTTTTCTAAAACTGACGAGGCAGAATTTGTGTTTAAATCAGATCAGCCTTAAAGAGACGGTGGCATATGTCCTGCAAACAGGAGGCTGCTTCTGCCTTAAAGTGTTTATGCTCAGCATCTGCTCTAAATAGGCCATTGGAAGTGTTGCCTGATGGCAACCTTCACCTGATACAGAGTTGAAATGTTATGATGCGTCACATATCAACTACTGAGGTTGTATAGGGAAGGGGACAATTATTTATCCTGGCATTATTTATCATTATTATTTATATTCCCATAGTTTCTATTGCTTCATTATATTTAATTCTGTCAATCTTGGTCACGCTGTTCATACGCTGATCACTATGTTTTCACACAGGTTTTTGTATTGTGCTTTCATGTAATCGTATCGTTGTATTTTATTTATTAGTGTTATTAGCGTTAGCACCTTGGTCCCTGTGTGTTGGAGCAGTGTGGCAGGAGCAACTGCTACAAATACATAAATAACTGGCATATATGTGGTTGGTGGCTGGTTTAAGCAGTCTCACCTAGCCAGAGTCAGGCTGATTGATTGGTTTGGTTGGGTGAGGCTGCACACCTGTGGGCCATTGCCTAATCAAGGCCCACAGGTTAAACCAGCCACCACCACACACACTCGGGAGAGCGCTAGCATGCTAGCATAGTTACCACCTGCTCATTTCATTTGTCAAACCTTACAATAAACCGGACTATTCGCCACACTGGCCAGTGTGGCAAAGAAGACTGCCACACGCCACATAAGTGGCTTTCTTTAAGGTTCTCCCAAACACAGCAGCCCACAGGTGTGCAGCCTCACCCAACCAAACCAATCAATCAGCCTGACTCTGGCTAGGTGAGACGACTTAAACCAGCCACCAACCACATATATGCCACAATAACCAACATGCAAAATTACAACATTTAGTATGGAGGATGAAACCCTGAACTCAACCCTCACTTTCAGTTAACAGTTAACGTCTGAGTCATATCTTTCAAGATATATATCCTATATCAATGAATGCATATGTCATCGGTCCCACTTAATCGTATTCAATACATCTGCAAATGATCTAGCGAAAACAGACCGACCCAAAACTATATTGTAGACTCAAATGAAACGCCACACCAGTCAATACTACGAAACATAAATACACTGAAGATGCCCTGGATTTATGTGGCCCCATTCTAATTAATTGAACTGGAATGCCCATTTATCATCAAGGAGCGTGGCCAGCAGTACAGTTCAGCACTGTGTCGTCATACAGAGGATAGCAGAGCTGCATCAAATTAACTCAAGAGAAGATTATATAAGGCAATATCTCTGGGGAACAGTTTGTTCAAAATGAATGTTAAAAATGAGCAATTACAATAGCTATTATTGCATCTATATGTGTCTACATATTACTGCCATGTGAGATCGAAATAAGAATCTGTTTGTTTATACAGGAACACATTAAAAGTAATCAAAGAGTGTAATAAGCAGCCCTATAAGACGATTCTCTTGGGAGGAAGTGTATTAAAAAAAAAAGTCATTTGACTCAATATCTTGCTTATGTTTTCATACTGACTCATGCAAAACTTGGCAAACTCATCACTTATGACCCCTCCACTGTACTTTTATATTATTTATCCATCCAGATCATCTAATAAAAAGGCCCAAGCTTTCTGAAACTATAATCAACACATTTTGTCTGTGACAGCACCAGCAACATGCTATCGGCAGTGGGCCATATTAACAGCGACCGCTTGCTCTGAGCAAAGCGCGGCTGCCTGTATTGATTATAAGACACCAGGAGGCAGCGTTGAATGAGCGATGAGCCAAGAGACGAGGATATTGATGAGATGTACCATACAGGGATGATCTGTCATTTGCTGATGGGATTGCATCAAGGTTTCCAAATCCCCCACAATGCACCAAGCGTCAGTTGGGCAACCAGACTACAATGTGTTAATTAATGTGCATCTGTTAATTTAGATATATGAGCAAGAAAAGAAAACAAATGTATTATATGTAGATATTCCTATGTATTTGTTTGTATTTGTTTCCTATTGCATTTGCAAGACATTAAATTCGAGGCCAGAAGGTATTTTCCTAATCGAGGTCATGTGTGTCTGTATGTTTGAAGATTGTATCTTTGGATCCAAATATTCTCGTAAAATGTATAATTAATATCAACAAACTTACGTATAATATATGATCATACGGACATATAATCATACAACGCACAATTACAAATAATCAAATGTTCACAAAAAACATGGTTAAATTCAATGATGCTTTCATGGGGTGTTCAGTAAATTATGTGATTATGTGACAGTCTGCGTTTTACATTGAGAAATCATTCAAGGATGATACAATCCAAATAAATATCAATGCACTTGCTAATACTTACATTACATTTACATTTAGGGCATTTGGCAGACGCTTTTGGGTAAAGAGGAAAGCTATGCAGGTGAACTCTGAACAGGTGAGTCTTGAGTCTCATGCAGAAGCTGTTGAGCTTTAGCGAGGTTTAGTGAGGTTTATCTTCAGCGCATCTCATGAGTTATGTCTGCCGATGTGCAGATAGCACACAAGATGACCTATCCACAGCCCCACAGTCAGACACTCAGCAGCTACGACACCGCTGCTAAATGTAGGGTTCTTGGGCGATGATCTGGCCCACTTAAACAGAGCATGTAAATTAGAAGTGCTCTACAATAAACTATGCCCAGGGAGGCAGTGGGCTGCATTATGCAAAATCTTCCTGTGGGTCCGAATTAGTGTTCTTAGGCTTGTACCCAGAGACCCAGCAGCCCAAGACACAAGCTGTAGGGTTTTTTTCCCTTGCTGTCTGTCACCAGCAGGGGGTGGTGTGCTCAAGTTAGCATGAGCTTGTAGTCAATCCATTGACGGCTGCTGACGACTGGGGTCCCCCTAATTACAGAGTCAGACATAATTATTACATAATTGCTTTTCGTGAACAGTACGGCATAGACTTGTACTGCCACATTACAGCCAAAGTGCAACAACCACCCAAAATATTTTGGAAACAAATAAAGGGTTCTCACGTCAGTGTAGAGGTAGGAGAGGGCCACAGATGAATCGGTTTAATTGCAGGCACACACGCAGATCTTCATCTTGTTGAGTTTCCTACTTTCCATATAATTAATTCACACATCATGAATATGTGTATTGCCTTACAGGTGATGGGATCTATAAGATTTTGTTATTGCTCATGCCATTATAGGGCGACAGTAGCTCAGGGGGTCGAGTGGTTGTCTGGTTGCTGGTTCGATCCCTGGCTCCGCCTAGCTAATTGTCGAGGTGCCCCTGAGCAAGACACCTAACCCTAACTGCTCCCGACCAGCTGGTTGTTACCTTGGTTGACACCGCCGTCGGTGTATGAATGGGCGAATGTGAGGCAAATGTAAAGCTCTTTGGATAAAAGCGCTATATAAATGCAGTCCATTTACCATTCTGAGATTATTCCAATTCTTTTGACCACTTTGTATTTTAAAAATAAAATACACAGCTGCTTGAGATTGCATTTAAATTTAGGGCATTTGACAGACCGACTTACGTCGGTACATAAGTACATTTGTTAAAGGAGTGAAACAACAACATACCGCTAAAGGTGCAGTAAGTTAATACGTTTCAACCACTCTTAATTGCTAGGTTAATAGAACACGTTTCAACCACTCATAGTTGCTAGGTTAATAGAACAAGTTTCAACCACTCATAGTTGCTAGGTTAATAGAACACGTTTCAACCACTCATAGTTGCTAGGTTAATAGAACACGTTTCAACCACTCTTAATTGCTAGGTTAATAGAACACGTTTCAACCACTCATAGTTGCTAGGTTAATAGAACAAGTTTCAACCACTCATAGTTGCTAGGTTAATAGAACACATTTCAACCACTCATAATTGCTAGGTTGACAGACTTGGGGTAAGATGGTGGGTAAGATGACGCCAGATGACAGAGATCTGGGTGCAGACAACATGGAGGAAAGGTAGACATTGTTCTTTTGCACATACTACCCACATTGAAATGATACAAAACCGGTTGAACAGCAAAGCTTGCCTCAGTAGGTATGTAACTCATGTGAAATCATATTGGGAATCTTATTGTTTTGTTTTTAGGGGTCTGACTATTAGGTCGTTCGCTGATTCATCAGCTTGTAAATGTAAAAAGGATTTACATTTTGATTAAATGTATTACTGGAAGACAATAGACAATAATCAAAGTCGATAAAAGGCCTACATGGTACTTTAAAAGCAGACAGTTCATGTTTTTTTTTAATCCCATTTTGCTGGCAGTTGAGAAATAGACTGAAATTAATTATGCAGGTCTGCCGGATTTTGATACACATCCCATAAGGCCTCTTTTCATTAAAGCTCTGTTTTCTCAATCTCTCTTTACTTTATTGTTTGAGAAAATGACTGGGCAGAATTCGTGTGTAAATCAAATCGGGCTCAAAGAGATGGCATATGTAGTGCAAACGGGAGGCTGCTGTGTTTATGCTCAGCATCTGCTCTAAATAGGCCATGGGAAACTGTTGCCTGATGGCGACCTTCGTGTATGATAGGGTTATCCACGACTGATGTCCTGAGTTAACGTTCAAACACCCAAGGAAGGGAACCGCACCGACACACACGGTATGTTATCTGAATGATACGTTGGTCGCATTAAACACACACACACACACACACACACACACACACGGACGGGCATATCCAAATCGAATATATCTCATGTAGGGCTAGTTGCATTTTGTAAAACGCTGTATGGTTGTCTGTGTGTAGGGTAGCGTTGCAGCCCGAGCAACCAACTCCCATACATCGGGGGAAAGATAATTTATGCTCAATGGGAGCCGTGGAAGTATTTTCGAAGGTTATTCCACCCCCCGTAATTATTAAATGTAATTATTTAAGATTAATTAATTTCATTAACTTCCATTATTAAAAAAAAAAACACCCCATGGACTATAACAGAATAGGGTCCTTTCTATAGACGGATACCACCGCTCCCCTTCTGAGAGCACGCCATAAAAACACATCTGCCGTATCTTATCTCCGTTGAGATCGCCTTAAGACCACGCGGCAGCGCAAAGAAGAAGATGCTCTTCTGGCGGCAGCGGCTTAAACACGCTATATTTACCAGCACGACTGCCAGGAGGCAGGCGCACCGCTCCTTTGAGACTTTTCCGGACGCAGGACCCGAGCAAAAGATGTGAAAGTGAGCGGCGCTGTGATTGGCTATGCTCTCTCTAAAAGCATCACACACGACGAGCTCCAGCCAGTGCTCCAACGAGCTAACAAACTTACGCGGACGTTTTTTTCCTCCCACTGACTGACAGTCTTCACACCTACAGCAGTCTTCAGAGAGAGGGGTGCGCTTGCCGTACTGCTGAACACAACAAAGGCTTCTCCGCTGATCAACTAGTGAACACAAAGGTTTCCACGTCCTCGCCAGCTTCTGATCTTCATGGTCGGCACCCCCTGCAAGGTTTGTGTTGTTCTGTGGATCATTTGTATTAAATCGCATGCGCTATTGCCGCTCTATATCCATGAAGCATCCAGCAACGTGGGATATAGCTTATGAGCAATAGATTAGTTAGAATATAATTTTGGACACCAACTGTGTTGGCGTTACAATTATATCGCTGATCGCTTTTCTACTTGTCTTTCTCGTATCTATGATGTCTCTACTTATCAGCGTGAGTAGCAGGACAATATCATAGTGATTATCATGGCAACTGATGAAAAGCAGCCAATTGTCATAGCTGTCCAGTGCTGACTTCTTTGAAGGCATGTCTTAAAGTCGTAAAGTTTCTTTGTGCTGGATTTGTTGATGATCATTAAATAACCCAATTACTCAATTCATGCACAACCATAGTTGTTACCTCTTGCTTCAACCTTATGAACCAGAGAAACATATTAGAGAAGTAGCTCTATTTCTTTTATTTCTAAGTTTTTCTTGTCTATTGTCTGTGTGTGTGTGTGTGTGTGTGTGTGTGTGTGTGTGTGTGTGTGTGTGTGTGTGTGTGTGTGTGTGTGTGCGCGTGTGTGTGCGCGTGTGTGTGTTTAATACAGCGAATAGGACATACAGAACCAAAACATTCAAAATAACCAATCATTTATAAAGTCTAAAATAGAACCATGATCATCACATGAAGATGTCACTGTTTACATTG
>OMKP01077912.1:0-12978 GCA_900302375.1 Bathygadus melanobranchus
CAGCCTTGTGCAGGTCTACAATTTTGTCCCTGATGTCCTTAGACAGCTCTCTGGTCTTGCCCATTGTGGAGAGGTTGGAGTCTGATTGATTGAGTGTGGACAGGTGTCTTTTATACAGGTAACGAGTTCAAACAGGTGCAGTTAATACAGGTAATGAGTGGAGAATGGGAGGGCTTCTTAAAGAAAAACGAACAGGTCTGTGAGAGCCGGAATTCTTACTGGTTGGTAGGTGATCAAATACTTATTTCATGCAATAAAATGCAAATTAATTATTTAAAAATCATACAATGTGATTTTCTGGATTTTTGTTTTAGATTCCGTCTTTCACAGTTGAAGTGTACCTATGATAAAAATTACAGGCCTCTACATGCTTTGTAAGTGGGAAAACCTGCACAATCGGCAGTGTATCAAATACTTGTTCTCCCCACTGTATATATATATTTGAGCTTTTTATGCCTTTATGGACAGGAGAATGGGTTGAAAGACAGAGGTAAGGACAGTAGGACATGTAGCACAGGCCTGCAAGTGGGAATCGAACCTGGGTCACTTCAAGGTTAGCGTGTTAGTGGGTTGAGCCGCTGGCTGAGCTTCCTGATTGTTAGTAAAAGTGTTATTATGAAAAACACTTCCTCTCTTCCTGGCTCTCCCCCAGACAAGGTGCTGGTCCTCCAGAAGGCCGAGGCATCGGTGATGAGTCAGAGCGAGTGTTAGAAGAGGTACGGGCCTGTGACGGCCCGCATGCTGTGTGTCTGGGCCCCTTCTGGAGCACAGGATGCCTGCAGGGTGAGGTGTATGTATATTCATGTTCATTTATCCCACACTATGCTGGATACATGAATACATCTTTTCCTCTACGTTTTGCCTTTTTTGTGACTTCAGAATCAGAATCTTTCTGTGTGTATGTGTGTTCTCCGCCACCAGGGGGACTCCGGCGGGCCCCTGGCTTGCCAGGCTCCAGTCGGGGGCCGCTGGTTCCTCATGGGCATCGTGAGCTGGGGGGCTGGCTGTGGCAGACCCATCCTGCCCGGGGTCTACACCAGGGTCACCAAGCTGACTTCCTGGATCCACAGCCACACCACATGATACACACACACACACACACTGGAAACAAACCATGCAGTAGTAAAAGAAAGCATAATGTAAAGGTCCAAAGGAATAATTTGTCTGCTAATTTCTTTACGGCCGTTGGATGTCGCTGTTCTTCACTGAACCGACATGACGTCATCAGCGTCTTCTACGCTTTGGAGGCTTTTTAATTCAGTGGTAGTATGGATCACGCCTAAACCAGGTGATTAATACTTTTATGTAAACAAATTACCTATGATATACATTCGAAATTCACGAAAGGTTAGGCCTATTAAAGACGTCTTTTCATAAAACTTTTCATAAAACGTTTATTAGTATTATGTTTTGCCCATAGAACAGGTACAATGTAGGCCTTTAAAGCTGTCAGTTTACAGTGTGGCAGCCAACTCAATGTAAACCACATCATAAACTGTCTATCCGTTTCTAATTTGATCAGACAATTTCATCACACTACTGTGCAGCTCTGGTTCATTGAAAACTAAAGCGCTGTTATTGTCAAACGGTGGATACTTCTCTACTATGAATCAATATCGTGCGTGTCCAAGGCGGTAGACGTACATAGCCTGAAACATTGGTTTTGCCGTAGCCTATCAGAGAAACTGGACAGGCCACGGAATAATCTACCTCTACGCCACAACCAACCACTCCCATTGACTCCTCCTTTCCTTTTTTTAGAGAGAGAGAACGTCAGTCGTGTTGACTGAAGACAATCAACAGAACCGGGCACATCGGCTCATTCATGTTCTAATGCTGTGAACGGCGGACCGATCACTGCGTAATTCGCCAACATTTATTTTGGACCTCGGAGAAGAAACGGGGATGGCTTCGTTGAGCCTGGGACTGCATCTTGCCCGCAAACGGGGATCTATCAGGAGCGGAGCGGTGGAGAGAAGAAATCTTCTTACTGTATGCAGGTGAGCGTCAATTCTAAAGATCTCGAAGATAGGTGATTGGTCGAGTCTTATGAGAATGAGCGTTATGTTAGCCGATCGGGATTCCTATCTTACTGGCGTGAGCGTAATTCTGATGACATCACTCACTTCATCATCCCCACGCAGTGATCTTTTTTTTACGTCAGCTGAATTGGTTTTGAGGTTCATATTTCACTAACCAAACACATCAAATGGGGAGATATTACTAGTTACTTTACATCGTGTATACTATTCCACAATTACACACACACACAGAAAATGTCACAAAGTGTCTCCACACCCTGCATGGAGAATTACCACGCAGCACCCAAACACACAGGTACAGGCTGTGTGACCAGCAGTTGGTTAACAGTCTGTAGTGTGTAGTCCTTATTTTACATGTGCATAGGAGATGCTACAGACCCCACTACATGCATAATATTGTATGTGTTGGATTAGAGAGTGAGCTTGCTTTTGTAGAGCAGTCAGAAGACACACTCAACCATTGACTCTTGATTTCTGCCTAACTGACAAAAGCCTGACGAGGTGACATCATGACTCTCAGCGATACAGGCGTCCATGGTGGGCTACACTTCTAAGTAGATAAATGGCTTAATCCCAAATAGTTAATGAAAGCATCCTGCTAATATTGGAGACGAGATGTTATTGATTCCAGGCCCCTTAGCTGGTCAAGCTATATTGAATGATGTTTCATATTTAGGAACATTGTTGTTTGTTGTTGTTTTCCTCCGAGTGCCGCACAAATAGCATTGTTTTTTTTGTTCTTGTACTCAGGTTTTCTGTGAAGACCTTGCTCGACCGCTCTTGTTTCGAGACGATAGATGATTCGTCCCCAGAGTTCATTAACTTTGTTTCCATCCTGGAGCACATTTTTAGTCACAGGCTCAAAGGTAATGTACAGATCCACAACCCGTCCTTCACCCACCTTCATGCCCACGGATGCAAACAACGGCCACACACACATTACAGAGATGCAATACAAATGTGCTATGAAATCTAAATTTGTGGGTTAATACTATCTCTCTCTCTCTCTATCTATCTATCTATCTATCTATCTATCTATCTATCTATCTATCTATCTATCTATCTATCTATCTATCTCTATCTCAGGCCAGATGACGTGGTTTGGCTATGAGAGCACTCGAACCTTCTGGGATTATTTTAAAGTGGCCTGTAGTAAGGTCCCGCACAGCTGCATACGTAGCATTGAAAGCATGGAGAATGTACAGTCGTCTCGGGCAAAGGTAAATATCGCCTCAAAAGAATCTGAATGAATGAATGAGTGAGTGTTGTGAGGTGGAACATGAATGAATGGAGCTTCAATCAGTGTTGTGGTTGGAAGATGAACACATGAACAACACTCCAATGTCAACAAATGCTGATGTGTTTTCATTAAGTTCTAATGCTTAGTAATGAAAGAAACATGGCAACAATTTAATTGTATATTCTACAAAATCATCACAATTGTATCACTGAATGTTATCTTTGAGCATTTTTGAGTCATTCTTGCCTCTTATAGTCAACCAAATTCCCCCAGTACAAAGATACCAAACCGCACACCACACACAGTCTATTGTACATGATGTTATTATTATTGTTGTTGGGGGGGGGGGGGTTGAGTCAGACAAAGCACTTTAACTTTAGAACGTAGAACATTTTACTGCACTTCCGAGGTCTTGTGGTCATGAAATGTACTCAGTATAAAATGTAGCCCAATGCAAAGACACCAGACAGCAGACACACAGAGGCACGAGGGTCTGCTGTGGGTTAAGGTAGTAGAGGGTCTAGGAGATCCATCTGTGACTCATTCATACTAATGAGTCATGTCAATGAAGACGTCATTCATAATGCTGGATAATAATATGAAGTCTGAAAATGAAGTCTCTCTCTACCTCTCCCTCTTTCTTGTGATGTGTGTGCAGGGAAGGGCATGGATCCGGGTGGTTCTAATGGAGAAAAGACTATCCGAGTACATCTCCTCTGCCCTGCAGGAGTTTAAAACCTCCAGGTCTGGTTTTTCTTGGTACACATGCAAATGCCATCATTATTGGTTGATGATTGACCAATGATTTAAATTGCATGCAAATTTGAAACGGTATTCTAATTTCAATACCGACATTTAAATCAAGCCAATAATAACACAGACTTGTAGACAGTTTGAACTTCTGTCATACTTCTATGTCCCATCTTACTATTGGACATTGTTGAGACATTGTTGGTTATGTGAGTGCTTCATCTGTTGGTTCTTCCAGGAGGTTCTATGAAGAGGGCGCGGTCATGCTTGGAGAGGAGGCTAGCCTATTGGCTGACACCCTGATTGGCCTCAACACCATAGACTTCAGGTACAGCTCAGGTTGTATTACTGCGTGTTGCTGGTGGGGTATCTGATCAGTAAATCAGTCCTTTTTGCAGTTTGTCATCACAAAAGCCTCTCTGGGTTACATACCTAGGGGCTCCTTCACCATGACAGTACAATTTTGATGTTTGTCCAAAACAACCTCTTTTTGCGAGATGTTCCAAGACGTTTGACAAAAACAGACTGCTTCCAAACACTAACGCTACTAATTGAAAGAGGTAGAATCACAACAGACCTCCACAGGGCTTCTGTGCGTCACTGATAACAAAGGGAATTTTAATCATTTGCAAAGCAATGCAGTGATTGAAAACAAAGCTAGCCAATAGAATGACCTTCACAGGTAGAACTATTGCCATAAATGTGATTCATTTGCTGATGCAATCTTACATTGAATAGGAGGTTATTGCATACAGTGAATGACAGTCCTCTTTTAATTTCCTTCCCTGTGAACGTGTCCGTTCTCTCCAGCTTCTGTCTGAAAGGGGAGGGTCTAGATGGAGCGTACCCCTCTGTGATCGACTACACACCCTACCTGAAGTTCACCCTGAAGTACGTACCAAGACTTCAAGTCTCATTGCCAACATACGCATACGTCACAACAAAGACAAGACAAGAGTCAGTGTGCTAATGATGCGGTGGGGTGTGTGTGTGTGTGCGTCTCTCAGTGCAGACAGTATAAGTAGTGACGAGGACGAGATGAGGACCGTCGGGAGCAGCGGCAGCGAGAGCAGCACTCCTGATAAAATGGCCACAGCGGTCACCATCTTTACTGAGCAGAGCAGCCTGGTTAGCAAATGCAAACGCCTCGAACAGAAGTACCGCATGGTGTTAGAACAGAAGGTAGGTAGGGGCGCGTGTGTGTGTGTGTGTGTGTGTTAGTGATGCAAGGCTTATTCTCACCAGAATCAGCAGATTGCCCCCCCTCCCCCAAAATATGAAACGAAAGTCATGAAATGAGTAAAGTATGAGGCTAATATTACGCTGTTATATTAGTAGTAAGAGATGGCAGAGCAAGTTGAGGCCGTGACTTCACGCGTTGCTGCATTGCGTGTGCTGCTGAAAACAGACTATAATTGGTTATTAATAATTTTGTTTCATATAAAGGAGATTTGTGGAAAACCATAATTTTATCAGAGAATTTGCCTGAGAACTTGTCAACCTTTTCAGCATGCACATGATGCAGCCTATTATCGCTAATGGATTTGAATTAATGAGAGAAACAACAAAATGCATAGTCAGTGTTTGACTTTATAGCATAACAGGCTTTCTTCATTTAGACAAAACGTTATTGAACAGAAAACACAGACCAGCTGAAATATTACAACGGCAAAATTAAGAGGCATTTATGTGAACATAATAGCTAGGTGTAGATAGGCTATGATAACAGATATTTTATTCTTCAATGAGAATACAATATAAAATACTCTATCCAACAAGGACAACAAATAACAAGATATTCAGAAAGAAATCACGTAGGATTTTGTCAAGACAGGCTATAATGACCTACCGACAAAGCTGATTTTAACTAACCCGCCCACAAATCACCCGCATATTATAAATACAGAAAAATAGGCTGATCCACAACCACCTACACCCACATTTATTGTGTGTGTGTGTGTGTTTTTGATGTGACTTTAGATCAGATGAATAAATATGCAAATGCATCGAGTGACACTGCGGATAATGAATTTGACGTTCTCTTTGACTGATGTCAGAGATAAATAATTCATGTTTCTGAAATGTTAAATGTCAGGATGATCTTTGCAGGATTAATGCAGGTCCAACAATCAGTGCATGAATGTTGACCAAATGAAGAAACCTTTGGTCCTCAAGGTGGTGTGATATTAATATCTATTGTGTGTCTCATCTCAAGAGTTACCTGGAAGACCTGGTTCGTCTGCGTGAAGTCCAACTGTCCAAGGCTATGTCCAACAACAAAACTCTAGAGCACAAGCTGGCAGACACACACTCATCTCACAGCATGGAGAAGGAACAGCTGGAATACATCATACTGGAGCTACAGGACCAACTGTAAGTGTGCTCCGTTCTGTGTGTGCCCGTGTGTTTGAATGTGCGTTGACGACTGTGGCCATGCAACATCACTAATGATCGGGTGGAGACCATATCGCAGCAGGTCCAACTGTGGAGTTGACATTCAGTACACAGTGGGATGCCCTGAGGTGCACGTGTGTTTGTTGCCTGCTTGTTGACCAATGCTCGAATAATGTGGAAAATGTAGATCTTGACTCTTTCATCAGTGTTTTCAGTGCTTTTTGATATTCATCTCTAAAAGCCCCTTTGATTGATATTTACATTTGGTTAAAGGTCTGTGACGTTATAATTGGAGCTGCATTCCTAAATCATAATTGACAACAGATTATAGTGTATCTGCCTGTGTTGGAACATGCAGAAAGCCTGTGTCCCTAAATTGCAGATAAAATCTAGGGATGAATACTAATATTCCGTCAGAAGATCAAAGTGGCTTGGTGGCTCCACATGTCAATCCCTCTACCCACTCTACTGTCTCTCTTCTCTCCTGTCCACGGAGGCACAACGGCCATACAGATCAATAAAAACACAATCATTGCAAAAGCAGTCAGCCCCTTTCCTCCACAGGACCATCCTGAAGAACAATGACCTCCACTCCAGACAGGAGCTGACGACCCACCTGACTAATCAGTGGCCCTCTCCTGGTACCTTAGATGCGAGCGCCGTTGCCTTGGATACCCTGCTCTTCAGGAAAGGGACAGAGCAGTGGGAGGAGTAGGTGAACCAGGCCATCTCATGCTGTTTCCTAAGTTCCTAAGTCTTGCTGTTCATTATTATTATTCACTGCCCTCCCCTCCCCTCCCTCCTCCCCCCCTGTACTTCCATTGCAGGAAGAGCTTCCAGAGTCTGGAGCAGTTGTCTGTCGATATGAGTCTCTCCCAGACGTCTCTGGACCCTTCGCACACAGCCGGCGTAGAGAGCAGGCCCGCCGGGGCACACTGGCCACATCAAGGTGTGCAGGGATCACGTTGCTTACTGCTGATGTCCCTGCCAATGTCCATGAGTTGATGATGGTTAACTGTTTGTGTTCCCTGTCACACAGCTAAGGAGGAGACGCCATCTCTGCGAGGCCTGTGTGGCTCCTTGACCTCAGTAGCCAGCTACAAGTCTCTGGCCAGCCTGAAATCCAGTGACTGTTTGGCCAGTCCCGCCACAGAGACAAGCACCCCGGGCCTGACCCCTTCCTAGGAGATGGATAGGTAGCAGTCGGGGGTTCCTTCAGACAATCTTCAAACGCATCGGTTCCACTGATCCTAGAGGTATTACTTGTGTTGGATTCTGTGATGGGTATGACTCAAGGATTTCAAACCCTGTCGACTGTAAAGGTGAAGGTGCACAAGAATCTGCCTTTGCATGTAGAGTTTGTAATATAATAGTATTGAGATTGCCTCGATCCACACGTTCTGTGTTGCATTCAGTTCTAAGACGTCTTGTTAGAGGCTTCATTTGACGTCGTTCGTTGGTGTTGTCATCTGTGGTTCTCGTCACACCTATCTTTTCTGAAGGATTAACAGTGAAGTCAATCCAAAGTTATCACAGCAACTTTATACTACTGACAATGCATAATAATGAAGGATAAAATAATGTAACTAAAAACTGACTAAGATTGTCTCAATGTTGGGTCATATTGTACATTTTTCCCATATCAGATTGTTTACTACAAAGTCCCATCTGTTTTTCCACTTTTAAACTGTTCCTTTTATCTGTGCTCCTCGCTTGGATTCGATGTTGACTGTACATCTATCAGATTTTATCACTGTTATTATATTTTATCTGCCTACTGAAGTATTAAACTGTTTGGTTCTCAGGTAAATATCACAAGCCCTGATATTCCCAGTTATAATTTGGCAGGTGATTGCACTGACTTATTATCTTTCACACTTTTGTTTCTTTTTATGCACAAGTTTTCGTTATGGCAAATTCTTAATTTCATGTTGGGTTTTTATTTTTTAAACACAATGTATCTGTAGTTGTTTCTTAATAAATGAAGTGCCATCACATGATATTAAGATTTATGTTAGGAAAAGGGTTGATGACCAGTTGTGTACCTCGAGAGTGAACTTCGATCTTTCTACTTTTTGCCTTTAGCTAAACACAGCAGTCATTTGCACGTACACATTTTATTGAATGTGCTTTTTGTTTTTTATCCTGCCATTTGAAATAAAATTTGATGTACCAACCAAGTCTATCACAAAACTGTTGATTCATAACAATTTAACCATCATCATTTAAGAAGTGGTGACAAGGTAACAGCTCCCACATTTATAAACATGTTCATACCATTCTGCTAATTATTTATCCAAATTAGACATAAAAACATCTTGAGAAGACAAAACATTTAGTAGTAGTTATCATAATTTATAGAATTTTAAACTTGATCAGATTTGGACAAAGGAATATGACAATCAGAATGTGGACTATGTTGCCCAGTGGTGACATCATTAAGTGGTTTAAGTTCTGTTCACATTGTTTTACATTTCTCTATTGAACACGTTCTCTCCCATATACTACAGGACATGGGGCATGGACAAAAATACATCTATGAATGGGACAAGAGTACAATACGTGTTTTCTCCAGGGAAAAAGGGATTACCTTTTGTCTGCATCAAGTAGTCCACTTGGGACCCATTGCAGCACATACGAATTACAGGTTACATAATACCCAACTAAATGCATGCATTTATCATTAATATGACAACCTGCCATTCATTATCATCATTTATCATCAATATATGACAACCTGCCATTCATTATCATTTATCTACAATATATGAAATTGCATTTTCATTTTGTAATTTGTTATTTGTATTTGGCACCGTTAGCCTTGCTTCGCTAAGTGGGGGGGGCCTTCAGCTTTCAGCTGTTGTCAGTCTGAAGTCGGACCAGTCTGGTCTTCTGGTTGTGCTTGTGGAAGAAGGCCTTCCCAAACTCATAGGTGCTGATCATAATGGCACAGGCCGGAGCCACCTTGATAAGCCTGGGCAGGAAGCCTGTTAACAAGAGCGAGAGGTCAGATGGGTTAGCACAGTGGTTCTTGTTTTCAGCCAAGTACCCCTTTCACCATTACAAAACATTTGAACATGAACATTAAATGGCTTGTGCTTCAGTCACTGGAAAGATTTACAGTCAGTATTCAGATTTAGCCTACTTCATTTTTATTAAGGAGGTATTCAGATTCAAATAATTGTATTAGAGTTGAATTATTCAACAATTGCTCATAACCAATATTAAAACAAACATTTTTTTAGAACATTTTCCAAGAACACCCTGCAGTCCTTCAAAGTACCCCTAGTGGTACATGTACCCCCGTTTGAGAAACACTGGCTTAGCACATCATCTGTGGGGTGAGTCACATGGTGCAACCTTGAATGAAATACCATGTTTTCCTATGAAACAAGCTGTCAGTATCCACCTGCAAACAGTCCACTGACGCCGTTCTCGGCCACAATCCTGCTCATCACGCTCCATGTGGAGCAGGAGGTCTTGCAGGATGCCACTGTCAAGGAAGAGATATTGCTGGTTAGTTGCCATCCTTTCATTATTCAGAATCCAATAAAGAATGTCAACAAACATAAGCATAATTGTGTAATTACAATTCAGTGCTTGTAACTCTCCAAGTTCCACCTGCCTGCGAGTCTTCACAACATCGAACGGTAAAGTAGCTATGGAGGCGATCTGAAAGTACGACACACAAAGTGAATCACTGCTATGAAATCGGTGTAAAATGCTGACAAAAAATGTGGGTTAAAGTTCAAACTCAAGTGTGGCATGTGTGTGGTTGGTGGCTGGTTTAAGCAGTCTCACCTAGCCACTGATTGATTGGTTTGGTTTGGTTGGGTGAGGCTTCACACCTGTGGGCCATTGCCTAATCAAGGCCCACAGGTTAAACCAGCCACCACCACACACACTGGGAAGAGCGCTAGCACTGTTACCATCTGCTCTGTCCATTTTCATTGTTCAAAACTCTACAATAAACCGGATTATTCGCCACCTTCCTGTGTCCTGTGTCTTGGGGAGCCCTTTAAGAAGCCACTGAGGTGGCGTGTGGAACTTATTTGCTACATCAAGCTACTCACAGATCCAGATGCAGCGCCGGACAGGAAGGTGATGGCAAACGTGGGCTCTGTGGCGTTGTACCGTTCACACATCCAGGCCTTTCCCTGCTCATAGTTGTACCAGTACATGGCAGAAAAGGGCACGTCCCTGAGCAGAGTGGGGCCCCAGCCCCTCCACAGAGACAGCCACCCGTTGGCCTCCACTGCTGAGCGGATGCAGGCGCTCAGCTCCCTGTACGACTGCTTCTGAGACTGAAGCTTGGTGCGGATCAGCTCCAGTGGGCTGATCATTGTCACGGAGCCCACTGAAAAAAAAAAACCCCACATGGGATTAGTGGTTAGGCCTGAAAGGTTCTGGGTGCAAACCACACTGGCTACCTTGAGCAAGATGCCGAAGCCCTATCTAATCCTATATGTATCTGAATGGGGGACTGGGTGTTTTGCTCGGCTGCTCCCCATATTTGGAATGCCCTCCCTGACCATCTGCGGGCACCACAGACCCCAAATTATTTTACGATGAGCTGAAAGACCTTTTAAGTCACGCCCACCTCATGCGTCATGTCTGGACCTTAGAAACGGAAAAGGTGTTGTGGGAGACACCGGCGCTAAATTAAAAAAGTTTAGTTTTCGATCTGAATCTCCATGAAATGTTCCTGGCAGGGTTTGTCTCATTTCAATTTCACAAAATATCTCATTTGTTTACTAAATGTCAGGGGTATAACTGTGTAGGTACAAAAAGTTAAATAGACCGAAAGGGACTATAGTAGGCTAGTATTCACACATATGAAAACTATTTCTGACTGGTGTTACAGTGTCCCGTTTCTTTTTTAACAAATTACATATTTTTTGTGGTGGAAAATTCAATGTAAATGAGACACACCCTGCCAGGAACATTTAATGGAGACTTAAAGTTTAGCTCCATTGATTCCCATACATTTTCAGTTTCAGAGGTCCAGATGTGACGCATGAGGTGGGCGTGACTTAGCCTCTCTAGAGTTAGAAGGCCTTTAGTTAGTTTCTAGTTAGTGTTTTATTGTTTTAGCTCTACTTGTATGTTCTGTTCTAGACCTGTACAGCACATGGGCATTTCTTAAATGAAAAGCACTTGGTTCATCAGCTAAGTGACAACCAATATTGGAAAAAGAGAAAAACTAGGTGCTGTATGACTGGGTTTCTAAAAAAAAGTAGCAGTAGAGTGCAGAGTAGCTATGGGAACCAGAAACAAAATGGAGGTAGCTAGTAGACTAGCTGTTTTCATTTGTGATAGTCATGTGCTTTATTCTGTCTTGGTTAACTGGTTTCATAGAGGTTACCTCTAGCGATAGCTCCAGCGAAGAGAGGAGCCTTGTCTCCGTGTTCCCCCAGTCTAACCTTCAGGGCCACATGCAGCTGGTCATAACATGTGAAGTAGACCACAGTGGCCGGGACTGCCATCACACTGTGACATGCAGAACAGACACTCAAGTCATTTCTTGGCACAAACCAATCCTAGGATCCTTGGCCTTGGTATAGTTCAGACTCACAGGGTTGGAGGGAGACCACTCCATAGGGATTTGACTCCTTCATGTCGTACAATTTTAACAAAGGCATCCTGCAGAGAGACAGTGTATATGTGTAAAGAACAGCATATATTAGCACAGGACAGTGGCCCTAATACATTATGCATTATAGGAAACTGTGGTGTGGGGGGGGTGTGGCTTGGAGTCGGGCTGCAAACAAGGGGGGCGGAGTGACTAATTCCCGGGATCGATGCAACTGTGGGTAGGGCTGGGCAATATATCAATATATATACAGATCCTTTCCAAAAAAATTTCCCATGATTCCATTCAAAAAGTGAAAGTTTCATAGATTATAGATTCATCACAGTCAGTGCTTCAAAAACCACCACGTACAGACGTATCCGGGCATGGGCTACAACTGTCTGATTCCTCGATTCAAGCCACTCCTGAACCTGAGACAACGTCGGAAGCGTCTCACCTGGGCTAAGATTTGGGGTGCCATGTCAAGTGCTGGTGTTGGTCCACTGTGCTTTCTCAAGTCCAAGGTCACTGCAGCTGTCTACCAGTACATTTTAGAGCACTTCATGATTCCTTCTGCTGAGAACCTTTATGGAGATGCTGATTTTATTTTCCAGCAGGACTTGGCACCTGCCCATACTGCCAGAACAACCAATACCTGGTTTAATAGCCATGCTGTAACAGTGCTCGATTGGCCAGCAAACTCACCTGACCTGAACCCCATAGAGAATCTATGGGGTATTGTCAAGAGGAACATGAGAGACACCAGACCCAACAACACAGACGAGCTGAAGGCTGGCATCAAGGCAACCTGGGCTTCCATAACTCCAGAGCAATGCCACAGGCTGATCGTCTCCATGCCACGGCGCATCAAGGCAGTAATTAAAGCAAAAGGATTCCCGACCAAGTATTGAGTGCAGGCATGAACATAACTTTTCAGAAGATCGACATTTCTGTTTTGAAAATACCGTTTTTTGATTTTT
>OMKP01077915.1:0-13597 GCA_900302375.1 Bathygadus melanobranchus
GGCATCAGGATAGTGAGGAGACCATGCGTGGGGATCACTGAGTGACAGTACCTTTGTATCTTCCTAATGCTGCATTCGTTAGGAAGAGAGGCGAGAGGCACACATGAAGAGGGTCAGGAGTAAATAATACACACACAGCTCACAGAAACACAACGCACAAACACAACCATCACTACTCAAAAACTGATCACAAAAGTGGATCTCTCTCTATGTTCCTAACTGTGTGTGTGTGTATCTGTATCTGTAGGTGTGTGAGCATATGTGTGCGTGTGTGTGTGTGTATGTGTGTGAGTGTGTGTGTGTATGTGTATGTGTGTGCGTGCATGACTGCGTGTGTGTGTGTGTGTGTGTGTGTGTGTGTATGTGCGCGTGTGTGGACTCACTGATGAAGTTGGTCTGACCGGTGTAGATGGTGTACTGCAGTTCGTAGGAGGTGACGCTGAACTCGTCCTCGGACGTCCAGTGCACGGTGATGGTGTCGTGGGATGCCGTGCACAGCTCGTCTCTGATGGACGGTGGGTTGGGAGCTGCGCAGGTCGGGAGACGGTTGTTGTATTGACTTGTACTTTATTAACAGCGACATCTGAGCAGGGGCTGCATGCTCACACAGCACTCGATTCAGTTCATTCATTATTTGCCTAATTATTCATTTTTTGTTCTGGTTCTTGAGACAATGTTCCGACGTCGGCTCTATTTTTATCCATCTTTCATTACTGTTTGAATGAGGTGTGTTATGAGGGGCTTTGAGTTACATAAAGTAGGCTATACTAAACAGAAGGGACTCCATACTGATAATTAGAGAAATTAGAAGGAAACATTCAACTGAGCAGACTCACTTCCTGACACTTCCTTCCTAATGAGATATAACATTAGAGGATAACAGGAATAATTGGTGAAGCTAACAGTTATCTATATATGAAGCCAACTAACAGCTGTACTCCTCTAAGACAGTAGCTAGTAGTTGCTACAGTGGATGGGTTTCCGACTACGATGAAGCTAACAACTATCTATCTATAGACAACTAAGAGCTGTACTCCTCTAAGACCGTAGCTAGTAGCTAGCTATGATAAAGCTAACAGCTATCTATCTATAGACAACTAACAGCTATACTCTGCTAAGCAGTAGCTAGCTCTGATGAGGCTACCTGTCAGATAGTCCAGTCCTTCCAGGATCTTCTTCTCCCGGGTGAAGTCCAAGGCGAAGTTGTCGAAGGCCTCGTTCAGATTGACATCTGGTATCAGCACCTGGGAAGAGGCAGTCGCCATGGCAACCCTGGAGAAGACCACACACACAAAACAAGCGAGTAAGGCAACACTAGTCCCAAAACAGCTGTTCTGTCTTGGTTGCGGTCATTGGAAAAGTGTGTGTGTGTGTGTTTGTGTTTGGAGGGTGAGTTATGAGAGATTTAGGTCCACTGAGTGAATAGAAGGACACACACACACACACGCACCCCTCCACCCACCTCTCGGCCACGTTGCGTGCGGTCTGGAGGAAGCGGGTGTGGTCGTTCTCCTTGAGGCTGTGCTCGGCCTGGGTGATGAGGGCACTGGAGCGCTCCAGACACTGCCGGCAGTTAGCGATCTGCTGGGCTAGCTTTCGCAGCTTCATCACCTGCCATGGAAAACGGGAGGGAGGGGGCATGTTGGTTGCTGGTTGTGTAGGTTATGGTGTGTTTGACTCAAAGCCAAAAAGTTCTGGGTTCGAACCCCCCAATGTAGACAATTGACTACAAGATGACTAACCCCGACCTGTTCATTAATGACATATCTAAAGAAAATATTTTGAAGTGCCTGCTACAATGATGACATAGTGACAACAAATAGTGGTGTGATTGCCATCAAGAGCAGAGACTGTTCATAATATGATGTATTCCCATCTAAATGTGAATCTGTTCGTAGATAGCTCTCTAGAAACTCAACTTTACATTTAAGTTAGACACTTTGATGTACAGGATCAGATCCAGTGTAGCGAGGGTGCCCTGTATGCATGTGTATGTGCTTGCGTGTTAGTATTTTCACTTTTGAAAAGAGGACTTTTTGAAACTGCACTATGCAACTTTTTCACTGTCTGAATAATAAAAACAACAAGACACTTTATAAAAGTGCCGTCCATTTTTAGTTCACATTACCTTTTAAATCGTATCACCTTCACAATCTGACTTCACTGGGCAACAGTAGCTCAGGGCGTAGAGCGGTTGTCTGTGCAACCGGAAGGTCGCTGGTTCGATACCTGGCTCCGCCTAACTAATTGTCGAGGTGTCCCTGAGCAAGACACCTAACCCTAACTGCTCCCGACGAGCTGGTTGTTACCTTGCATGGTTGACACCGCCGTCGGTGTATGAATGGGTGAATGTGAGGCAAATGTAAAGCTCTTTGGATAAAAGCGCTATATAAATGCAGTCCATTTACTTCACCGCAACACTGTGACATAAGAGTTCAGTTCAGACTGTCTTGGAGAATCACATGATTGGCACACATTCTTTTAACTGCACATATATATATATATATAAATAATGCCAAACCTATGAGTGTCAATGTAAAATTCTGTCATTTTGATTTTCTGTCAAAAAAATCATATACCATAATCGTTAACTGCATGTGTTTCTGGGTTAAACAGAAAATGGGCAGATATATTATATTTAAATAGCTTCAGAGAGTTTTCCATTGATTTTTTTTCTTACATCCTAGTTAAATGCACTCTGTGGATGACATCTGCCCCAGACAGCATTTATTTAAAGCTAAATGAATTGCATCACCCAAAACATGCCACCATGTATCATGTATATGTATGTGTGCTGGGACATTCCACTCAACTTAGCATTGAGCCACCATTAAAACCTGCCCACTCTTCTCCTCCTCTGTCCCTCGATCACTCTCCTCTGCACTCCCCCCACTCCACCCCTATCCTCCCCCCTGTGTCTCCTCTCCTCTCTCTTCCTTCACGGTTCATTCTCTCATCACAACACACGCAGATCTCTTTTTTTTTGTAAGTCACTGAGGACATTCAGTATGTGCCCCACCACGACCCCCCATATGCACCTCATCAGTCAGACACACTGGCTTCTGGCAGCCACTGAGCTGAGTGTATTTTAAAGTCTCCAAAAGCCCTCAAAAACTCTCTTCCTGCTGCCTCAAGAGGATCTCAGCCAAGCCCCTAAAACTTCTTGTCTTGCAGGATTTGGAGTGCCTTTGCAGCGCGCACACACACAAACACAGTCAAAAGAGGTCTGAAGTATTTGACTGATGTTTTGTGCTCTTTCTGATGTTGGTTCAGGATAATGGTTTGCATTGTATTGCTCTGTTGGATGTGTGTCAGTGTAAACATGTCTTCACAGGCAGCCTAGAGAGACGCGCTACACTGGAACACATAGACACTCAGCATGCATCATTTCTTCCCTGATCCATTGTGCCAGTCTTCTGTTTGTCTACCAGATGCTGTGACCTAAAAGCCTGGATTGGATGGGATGCTGTTTGGAAACCCATGCCCATGCACTCTAGGGTTTAATACCCATCCAAAACATTTCCTGTTTCCCAAGAAATATAATAACTGGAAAATGGGGAAAAATGTTTCCCCTGCTTAAGTTTAACGGGGGTTAGATGTGCATTCTATGGGTTGAGACTTTTATTTTGTAATAAAATAAAGAATAAAAAGGTTGCAGCAAGCGGGGCATTAATGGTTTTAATATAGAAAGGTTTTAATAATGTATTTAGCAGCTATTTCAATGTTTAAACAATGGCAACAATAGCGCCTACTAATAATAACAACAGGTTGGTCATTTAATAACAGGTAGGGATGTTTTTTCCTTTTCTGGCGATCCGTCACACACAAGTGCTTGTGTGATTTCTCGTCAGGTGAATAGTGCTAGTCCTGCCGTGCAGTTTCATAAAAACTTGACACAATGTTCAAACCACCTTAGGCCTGTTTGGAGGCTACTCTCATACCGTGGAAGCCGCTGGTCTTCTGAACATTTTAGACCACATCGAAGCTCTGCCGCAACTGAGTCGGACTCGGGGCGATGAGTGGATCTGAAAGCCACTGACCATGCAGCAATCCTACGTGATGTTGTTTTGCTTTTTGAAATGATTCAAATAACATATCATATATTTTAAAGAATTGAATCACTTTTGGAATGAAAAGAAAAACATCGATGTGTTTTGACTGTAGCTGTAAATATAAAGACAACTGCAGTTCCTGGGATTCCAGGAATAGTGTGCTTCTTTTCCCAAGATAGAAAATGTCTCACACACATACACACACACACACACACACACAAATAATACCTTTGTCAAGGCTAGTCTAGTGGGGGCAGGATTCTGCCCCAAGTTATTGGTTCGATGCGTAGGGTCTTCATCTTACCTGTAAGCATCCTTGAACACCAAACCCCTAATTGCTCCTTAATTGCTTTCACTTTCTACATGACAAAATAGTGCAGGCTGTCGTTTTTTTGTCCACATACACCAGCAGCAAGACCCTGAAGTAAATGGCTTATTTATATTGCACTTTACACATTATCCCAGTCATACATCAACGGCGGTGTTAACCATGCAAGGCAACAACCAGCTTGTCAGGAGCAGTTGGGGTTAGGTGTATTGCTCAGGGACAATTCGACAAGCGACGCCGGGGATCGAACCAGCAACCTTTCGGTTGCCAGACAACTGCTCTACCTGCTGAGCTACTGGCGCTACTGAAGCATAACATAGGCTGTACAGGATGTTAATTACGTGTGTGGCGGCAGTGTGAGACCACTTGCCGTACCTTGGACTCCTTGATCTTGACAGCGATGACCTGTTTCCTCTGGCGGATGATCTCCACCAACTCATCACACTCTTCCACCAGCTTGGCCTCGTGCATGGCCGTGTTCACCTGTGCACACACACATACACACACACAGAGGGAGGAAGAGAAAGAGAGCGAGAGAGACACTGTTTATATGCTCAAGGGTGGAGGAATTACCTGCTTCTACATTAATGGGGCTTTATGGCGAGCACACACACGCATACGCACACACAATAATCAAGTATGTGATGCAAGCCTATACTCTATATTAAATGGCATTGCCATACTTTATTAAATTATATCTATTGTAAATGTACTGCCATTGGGTCTGTAAGAGAAATAGGAGGATCTTTAATGATTGGCCTATTTCTGACATTTCATCGGCGAGTTGTATTGGAATAGGACACCGATAGTGCTACTACATTTGTTTTGATGGCTGGTACTTCTTTATTAAAAAACACACTATGATGGTGATTCATTTTACTCTTACATTAGGACTGCTGCAAAATGAACCATATATTACAAAGATGATTACAAAGATTCTTGCGGCGATATATAATTTGTTCTGAAGAGGGAAGTGAGAGATATATCGTGTTTGGTAATTTCAAATAAAGAATTATTGCACAAATATATGATTTGTGTCTTACTATAAATTGCTTCATTGTTTTTTTGTAAGGATTCTAATCAGGTGCCAAGCATATTGAACAATACAATCATGTTTATATTACTTTATATGATATTATGCTGATAGTCTTATTTGCTCATGTCAGTTATATAGAGCCTTCAAAATTGAATTGGCATCAGAAAGAGAATACTGAATACATCACTTTTGACCAAGCCTTGGGAGCTAGATTAAAACAATAATGTCCAGTTAAATTATCCTGATGTTGGTATTTTGTTGGGTTCCTCTAATTCCTCAAAAAGAATTTGGTTGAGACTTAAGCTAAATCTTATATTACACTGATACATGCATTTAACATGGTATACAATATTTTGTATGTTTGGGGGTGATCTAGAATGCCAGGCCAGCCCATTTGTGAAATGTTTTCAGCCAAAACAGAAAGAGCAGCCAACAGCCTACCACTCACCAACTTGATGGGAAGAACTGTGATAGTGTTGGTGAAAGACTGATGTGGCTTTGCTACCGAGTTGCCAGTTCGAGCAATGCCCCCACAGATCTGGCAACCCCCGCAGAGTCAATTATCTAGTCTGGTGTCTCTAACAGCTTGCGAGTTTAGGCAGTGGCGGTAAAGGCAAACAACATCAATTCCAAAGTAGGGGGTAGTAAGTTATTTGTTGGCAGTGTAGTCTCTGGGCAAATACTGTGAAATATTAAGACAGAGCATAGAGCTTTATCACTCCTACATTAGCACCCGCAAGACAGGTGAGAAATCTCCGGAAAACAAACCGTGGGTGGGGGGGGGGATTTCGTCACTCTATGATATTTGGTATCCGTTCCAAGATAAACAGAAATTTCATTTGAGGTCAAAGGATGCTCTAGTGTTTGAGTTAAAGTTAACATTAGAGCAGTCATAACGTTAGGTGAATGTGTCACTGTAGGATGGATTTGTTGACACAGGATGACTGATGAATTTGGCTTTGGCTGTAAAAATTGTTTTCATTCCTTGCATGAGGTTACTGAAGGGTTTAAAGAAGAGGCAGTGGGGTTTAACTGTGTTGATAGTATTGAATATGGCCCTGGAGTTGCGGCTATGTTTTGAGATGATGTCTGAGATGTCTGTGCTCTTGCCTCTGATGTCTGGTATCTGACAAAAATGTCCTTAAAAATGTCAAAGGAAACCTGGAGTCTGTCTTTTATTGTTGGCAACCAGAAGATTTGCAAAGACTGACGTCTGTCTTTCTTGGATTTGCACTCTGCTTTCCTCCAAGCTCATTGAATAGAGTGTGTGTGGTCATTAAACCACAGAGCTGGTCTTGGTTTACAGGTTCTCTCTCTCAGAGGGGCACAGAGTCTAGAATGGACAGACAACAGCGGTTGAAGAAGCTTACTAAATCCTCTGTGCTTGAGCAAGGAGAGGATTCAACGACAGACGTGTTTGGACTTTCTCTGTACGTTCGGCCAAAAAGGTCACATGTGATAAGAGGTTATACAGTGAGAACAGACCAACATTGTCTGTCTTGGAGGAGATTAGTGATCAGTTGGGTGGATGTCGTTAAATCAAAGGTTAGTTACTAAGAGAGAGGCCAGAGGAGAGCACTAGGTCAAGAGTATGGTTTTTGACATGTGTTGGACTGTGGTTACAGATTGTACCAGGTTAAAGGAGTCAACGAGATTCAGAAAGTCAGTAGTGAGCCAGTGTGAGGGACAGCAAAAGTGGATAGTAGTTCCGTAAATTCACTTAGGAAAAACACACATTAGTGGGGATTTGTTATTTACCATGGAACACAGTAACTCAAAAGAGTAGAAAGAACCAAGGCAAACAGGGGAGCAGGTCATGTTGTTCTTGTATACAACTACTAAACCAACACCACGGCCAGCTCTGGGCTGGTTAAGGTATGCTTAGTCTGGTGGAGTGGATTCTAATAAATGGATGATATCACCTGCAGGATTTAGCCATGTCTCAGTAATACTGAACAACTGCAGGCTGTTTGAGGAAAGCATGTCTTGACAGATAAATTATATAGATTGCACATTCACAATAATCATAGTGATGTTTATTGTGCTTAGCAACAAAATATTTTCAGATTTTAGAAGTTTTATCAGCTCTATTAGTGATTATTGACTGCTGTTTACTGTTTGAGCTAATAATTGGGCAAGATAATGATACTCCAAGAAGAAAAGGGTGTGTGCATAAGAGAATAAAATTAAACTTCATATACAGTTAGGGAAGTCACCCAATTTTAGAAATAGCAATTTTATTTTATTTTATTTGTACCTTTTAATACATTGCTTCTTTTCATAAAATTGTTGCATCAGTTTTCAAAGTGCAACAAATGCTCTTGTTGAAACACTGAGGTGAGTTTAGTGTTTAAACTCAGACTCCGTGCATGTGAATGGTGGATAGAAATACATATACAAACACATTATGACGCAGGACCATCAGTGACTGAAGAGATGGACCAACTTTCATTTTTTCCTGTGGGACTGTGGTATTTATCACATGTGGTATTATGGTATTTATGACTTGTGGCAGATGTCAGGTGTCAAACTACTTAACCCCCGCAATCTCTTCCCACTCAACTTTCCATACAACTCATTAGTCCTCTCACATCCACTAAGCCCCTTGAATCACAACATATGTTAGACATGTGAATACACATGCACGCACACACACACGCACACACACACACAAAATCTAAGATATTTGGGAAATGTGTAATTCCTGTCCTATCTTCTTCTTCGGCCCCCAGAAATCCTTTTTTTAATCAGCTCCTCCTCTTGCTCCTCTTATACCACTGTCTACTCCCTAGTGCACAGCACAAGGCCTGGCTCCCATCAGGCCAAAGGGCAATTCCCAAAGTTAATCTTTCACGTTGGTAATAGCCAAGAGTGTCCCACTGTACCCTTGGCTGTCTACATTAAAAACAGTCGTGTCTAACATGCAGCAAAAAGAAAACGTACTCTTTGCAGAACTGAAGGTAGTAGTACTACCAAAGGTACAGTAGTTTTATCCCTAGTAAGTGATGATATGAATGTATTATAAATGTATGATCTAAAACACATTCAGTACAGAGTAGCAGTCCAGTTGGTTTGATTCATGTGAACACTGTGTACCGTACTCGAGCATGGATCAACGAACTGTGTCATGGGCACGGAGGACTGCTATTCTTCATATCTGTGTATGCACTCAGCACTTGGCAAATTCAATTTCAAAGAAGGAAGGTTGACTCCATTGTATGGGTTTGGTGCATTTTTCTACACTGGAGCGACATAAACAAATGTTGTGTAGTTGACATAAGTTTCTTCTTTTTGTATTAATTGGCGAGGGATTGATGAATATTATTATAATTATAATATTCATCTTTTACACAAGCCGTAACCAAGTTCGACCCGAATGGTACATGGTGGCACTGGAAAGGGAGCATGGTGTGAATTAAGAGTTGAGCTCCCCTGAAAACACTGATTTTGGAATGATTGGGGGGTGGGGTCTCTTTAAAAAGGATTATTGGCATCTGTGATGTCTCTTGATTTCTGTGTATCAAACTGTATCGGTCATGGACCTAGTAGCAAGTGGACCCAAACGCATGACACGGAGTCAGACATGGAAGTGAAATCAAAAGAGTTTTACTGAAGAGTTTTACAGCAAAAGCAGGAATGGGATCAGACAGACAAGGATTCTGCGACAGGCTGGTAGTCGGACAGGCATGGGTAGTCAGGCAAAAGGTAACATTAAATATAGCAAAGTGTTTGGTCATATACATTGGGGCAACTTGTAACCAGATTTTTTTTGATGCAGAGGTATCCCCCCTTGTCAAAAAAGCAGACTGTGTGCTGCCCAGTGATGAGAAGCAATTAATATACAGCTACTGTGGTATTAATGCCTTTAATTAGTGCCTTTTGGCAACATTGTTAAGCAAGTGCTGACATCGTATTGGAATTGGACATCGGCAGGAAGGTCGGTAAAGCGATGTGGCGTGAACTGGTGGAGAGGAAACTTGAGTCAGATGGTGCCTGACAGGAAGGATTAGGACAGCAGTTACAGCTAGCAGCTAACCATAACCCTGTGTGCGCTCTAAGACGGTGGATGAATATTTACAAATAAATGCTGCCTGCTGAGGTGCCTCTGACTAGGCAGGTTTTGAAGGCAGCATAAAGGTATCCTTTGTTGGTCAAGATATCGCACAATCCCTTGTGCCCGCTCCACTGCTCCACTGCAAGAAGAAAAACAATCGCGAGCAACAGCCCGGAGTTTGTGTACAAATGTAAGTTATATTGACAATTTTAACCCAAGAAATTGACTGTTTAGTCACTGAATATCCAGATAAAAAAGCATTTGTCTGACTGACCGACAAGTGGTTATATAACCGTTGTAACTGACGGACGTCAAATGTCCATATTTTGGCAACATCATGACATTGTGCTTTAGAAGTCCATCTCAATCCTCCTTTACAGGTAACTTCATACATAAATACTTGCATGCTTGACAACAAGGCAGAAGCCTTCCGTTGGGAATAGTGAGTGTGCATCTGAATCAAACTCAACACATGTACAAGAAACATGTCTTTGGCAATGAACAGCAAATCGTTGTCAAATGATATTCATGTGTACATTACACATATGCACACAAGCACAGCCAACCTCTACATTAAATTAGGCCTACTCTGCATCTAGGTCTCCTGTGTAAGAAAACCGTGCACGATAGTTGCGTTAAAACCATTCAAGCGCTACTGAATTGTCTCTTCTATGGGAGAATGACTGTGGTGAACTAAGTTAGTTAGGCTTCCCCACGCATGGTTCCCCATGGTTTATTAAAGTAGCGTGCTCATTAAATAAGATAACGTTTCTCAGTGTAACGTTTGTCTCGGATGGCTACATCATGTGGCAATCAACTGAGAAACCTAATACTGGCCGAGAGTGGGAGATAGAGAGGAGAGGGACAGACAAAGCAAATAGAATATATTGCTCCTTTTCTGGTAACACTAGTGCACCTGAATTAAAATTGTTGGATGTGACTTGTCAAGTCACAGCTTTTTCAATAAGTGACAAATAATTGAATTAAGGGCAGAGCTTTTCTGAGGAAAAGTCCCACAAGGCATTATCAGTAGACCACAAGTCAACAAGAAGAAAGAAACAGACTTGTTTGGGATCTAGAGGCCCCCTGGGATGAAGCTGATTAACTCTGCGTTTGATCATGTCTTTGACGCCAATACAATTCAAGACAAACAAGAATTTGGGTCACCAATAAAAACCCTGTTGGTGATTCTTATTACGTAAGTCTAGACATGTGCTTGCCACTCACATTATCATCGATCTGCCTTTCTTTAACTTTTTTCCTTGGTCGTTTTCCTTTTCATTCTATTCCTTCCTTCCTTCCTTCCAGAAACATAAAGTTTTGCATCTACAGTTTTACTTGAGGATGCCAACCTATGAAATGGAATGAACTATGAGATGTCATTTCTCATATCTACTCTCTGCATGTTATTCGACAGCAAGCTAGTTTGACTGAGGGCACAACATTTCTGTCCAGGATGGACTGCATCAAACCCGTGGGAGAAGCAAAGGTAAACTATGCTGTGTGAATAACTGTTATACACAACAATATACTATACTATACAACTTTAATACCAAGACCAATGATACAAATACAAAAGCATAGTCAGAGGGGAGCTAGAATTCCATTGCACTGACAATAACATTTTTAAAACATTGAATATTCAATAATTAGAAAGCACTATTACACTATTCTGGAGTAAATTCATATTTTTGCCACTGAAGTAAATACGGTAGCAAGGATCAAACTGGTTGTTACAACATGTGTTGCTGTTACTAGCTGCTACTAGGGGCGACCTCAAATCTTTGACGATTTGAATCTTTGATAGAATGACGTTTAGTCGCCCTCGTCTTTAACAGTCGAATAGTCGTGTTGGGAAAATTGTGCATTTGTAACAGTGGGACATTCCACTGGGAGGGTGGGGGTGCTAAATCAAATTCTAAGGTAAAGCCTATAAGTTATACAACGTTTTTTGTGGGGGTGGGGGATTGACTCACTCGTCTGTGTGCAGTTTTGCTGTTACGTTTTGCATTCAATAAATGTCCTTATTGTTTGTTTGATAACCCCTTTGTGTAATGGCAGTGACACCATCACTATTCACATAGGCTATATTAAAGTTTTTTGCTTTGACCTATAATTATGAAGTAAATGCTGATTGCACAATATAAACAGCTGTAGAATATTGACACCATCTGCGTTATGCTAGGTTGTCCATAAGCCTCTATTTCACTATGCTGCCGCCGGGCACAATCGAGTGCGTCACCCACCCAGTTACCATAGATACGATACAAGCCCAGTAGCAGCAATGGACGGTGGAACAACTGAAGCAACTGTGGAATTCTACCCGTTAAAATAAAAATAACCCAGTTGACAGAGGAGGCAAAGACTGATCTTCTTGATCAGTAAGTAATACATACTGCCTTCTTATTACAACTGGATGTTTTACTCTACTCTATGGGGTGTCTAGTTCAAAATGGGATTCTTATGGTTGTTTCTTGCTTTGGAAAGTAGCCAAGCTGTTATGTATGGCATGTTGCTAACAACCAGAAACAAACATCTATAATCCATTGTCTGTTTGATCTAAACAAACAACGTGGTGAAAGTTGCTATGTTCTGTTATGATCAAGGAGTTAACAAGCAGACCGGCAAAGTACTATGCAATGCCCATCGTTATAATTGCCAATAGTTCCCAAATTCAATATTAAATTATGACAATTTCACTTTACCTCTGTGAACATTCCTAATGGAAATGTATAAACAACTGTATTGTGGGAAACCTTGAAAGCCAATTGATTATTTTGAACCATTAAACATCGCAAAAGTCACACAAAATTAGGTATCATTGAGCCACATACAGTATATTTCAAAATATAGGATATATGATTCAATGATTAGTGGACGATAGGTCTGGCCTGACCAATCAGATTCGACCATGCTAAATCTTAGTCGAGGACACCCCTAGCTGCTGCTCAGAATTCTTAAACACTGCTGAAGATTATGATTACAAAAAAACAGCTTTGAGCTTCACATGGTCTTTGCATGTAATATTGACATGACTACAGCTCATGTGAGGGACAGTGGGGGGGTAGAGGGAGGGTAGGGGGAGAGGGTTGGTGTCCAATGTTCCAATGAGTTTGAGTCACTGGATGAGTCAGGCTTGTGGAGGAGGAAAACCACCATTACTGCTCATATTTATAGAAGAGTTGTTTCCCATAACATACAGTAGCCACGTCATTAGGAGATACAACTCAATCAGGTTAGTGCAGCATCTCTTCTCAGGTTTTGGTCTCATTGATACTGTACTGTCCATCAGAAATAACAACAATATACTGTACTATACTTTGTAGGTTCAGCCTTAATTTAAAACCACATGTATGCAACCAAAGAAAAACATACCCAGTATTTCCCCTACATGCACCCAGCAGCGCAGTACTAGCACCACTGTAATCATGCAAAACAATTACAATCAAACAATATCATTTTTATTATTTGTATTTTTATATATGTATTTGATATTTTTTATTGAAAATTATGTTGGGTGCCTCAAATGGTATTAGTTTTATTTAAAGACATATCATACACTGTTCTCCCCAAACAATGCAATAGGCTGTTGCGATGTGGACATTTAGATGACGTTGTCAGTAGCTCACAAATGGCTTTAGACTAAATGTAGGAAGCACGAAGTGAAAAGAGACATTTATTAGGCACTGAACTATGGATTTCACAGATATGCAGGGGGGGAGGTCAGAAAACCAGTCAGTATCTGGTGTGACCACCATTTGCCTCATGCAGTGCAACACATCTCCTTCGCATGGAGTTGATCAGGTTGTTGATTGTGGCCTGTGGAATGTTGGTCCACTCCTCTTCAATGGCTGTGCCAAGTTGCTGGATATTGGCAGGAACTGGAACACGCTGTTGTATACGCCGATCCAGAGCATCCCAAACATGCTCAATGGGTGATATGTCCGGGGAGTATGGAGGCCATGCAAGAACTGGGATGTTTTCAGCTTCCAGGAATTGTGTACAGATCCTTGCAACATGGGGCCGTGCATTATCATGCTGCAACATGAGGTGATGGTGGTGGATGAATGGCACAACAATGGGCCTCAGGATCTCGTCACGGTATCTCTGTGCATTCACAATGCCAT
>OMKP01077919.1:9570-28191 GCA_900302375.1 Bathygadus melanobranchus
ATTGGTGTCCACACATATTTAGGAAGAAAGAAGCTCAGGAAGAAGTTGCCCATTCATTTAAATCAGTGCATGAGGTATTGAAGACATTAAAATCAAAGCATTGCTTGTCTGTGTCATGGTTGTCATTGTTTGAACTGCTTCACTGTCTAGTTTTGCATTTCTATGTGTATTGTGTTCCCTGTCTAGTTCTTTTAGTTCTATGTGTACCACGTGTCCTGTCTGCCCCAGCTGTGTGTCATCTGTAATCACTCCTCATGTGTAGTCTACATTAATCTTGTTCCCCAACCAGTCCTTGTCAGATCATTGTTTTCTGTCTGTTAAGTGTGAATAGCTCTTGTCTGCCTTTACCTGTGTTACCTGTACCTGTTTATATTAAACACCCAGTCTTTGGGTTTAATCACCACCTGCCTCGCTGTCCTCCCCTCACCACACCACCTCGTAACAGATGGCTGATAGCCACCCAGCATTTCTTGTAGATCGCCATTAGAAGTACACTATTATGGTAAGATGCTCCAAAAGGAGGCATAGGCAGGGATTTGAAAGCGCTAGGCACTGTAGCCATAGCACAAGTCTATAGTGGGGTTCTTCTTAATAGCTGCACAGGCCACTGCAATCATGATGTGATGGCAGATGGCTGCCAAAGGGCAGCAAAGCGAAGACTCCTCTCAGGATTAAAAACACTTTGGCAATGCGGCGATGAAGGTTAAAACGTAAAGGTAAAAAGAGGACAGACGTCCAGAAAAAGGAACAAACAAGCTGCTCTCCGGTCACACAGGTAGTGAGCCATACGTCAGATAGTGTGGGATGTCTGTCCTTCTCGCTCTCCTGAGCCAATCCACACGGAGAATAGACCCCGCAACCTCTGACACATGAATCAGCCTTTTCATCCTTTGCAGATACAGAAACAATAATAACAATAATAATGCCGGAGAGGACAATGCATACAACAACATATCCCTTATTCCCTCTGTTGAATGTGCTGGCCCTCTGTGTGCATTTGAATTCCTCACTCCTTACTCCTCTCCCTGCTCTCCTTCTCCATGTTTCTACATTTCTGCTCTCTATAAGGTCGCCCGTAACTTTGACTCTAATTGCCGATGCAGCAGACCAGAAAACGCCCCTGGAATTAACATGCTGAGACAAAACAGCCCGGCTTTTACTCTGCCTGCAGGTGAGGCTGCAGAGACAAGGTGTTAGCCCGAGATTAAGATGTCCATGTGGAAGGAACAGAGGAAAGAAACTACAAAAAAAGACCCAGCTAAGCATCAGACACCCAGCACATGGCGTGTTGAGTGACGTCTGTGAGTGCTGACACCGCGTGGGTAGAGATGAAATGAGTTAATGTTAGCTATAATGAATGTATAATAATGTGTGTGTGTGTGTGTTCTCTCACGGGCTCGGTGAACTCAGGGATGACAGCGCGGTAGACGAGGGGGTTGCAGTCCTGCGTGTTGTTGACGAGCACGCAGGGCAGGAACATGGGTCCCAGGTCGTCCCCGTCCAGGACGTCCACCGTCAGCGTGGTGGTCGCCGTCAGACGGTTTGGGAAGTATGGGGCACGGTCCTGGAATGACAGAAACGCACCAAGAATATCATGGATGGATCCAAAACACTTGGGTCTGGTGGTCCTGGTGGAGACGCCACAGAGCCCGGGCTACAAACCAAAAGATAGTCTGATGAAGGGAAACTCTTTTGAAGCTTTCAGAAGGGGAATTGAAGTGTATGTTTACAGTGGCCAGTCTACATGGGGTTGATTTGAAACCATCACAGACACTTTTTTACAGTTCACTAGCGCTGGCCCAGTTTGTGTTAGCTGTTAATGGCCAATTATGTGCTTACAGATCCCAGCAACATGTTGGTCAAAAAACACATATTAGATATTAGTTCTATCTAATGTCTGATTTGTTCAAATGAGGCATTAGGATTTGTGGACTTTGTGTTTCTGGCAGTGAATAAAAACTAAATCATCAAATGTAAAAGATTAACTGTAACATCTGTAATGTTTTTTTCTGTTTGATGAACACGCCATAAACACATATCCACAGTCTTGAAACTCTGAGCAACAACTAAAGCGTCTCCATGAGAACCAAAACCAACATTTAATGCTGCAAACATGGTTTATTTATGACCTAAAACACTTTTGAGTGTTCACATATTCCCCAACATGATGTCGGAGTCACTGCCACTGACTTGCTGCCACGGTTCACCTTCAGTTTGGTTCTCTACCAGACCTGAGCGCTCTCTCCCAGATTGAGCTAAACTTGCCCGCCACAAAATATTAATTAACCGGCTGCTTAAAATAGAGGCATGAAAGAGCCTGGGCGTGGATTCAGTAGCCTATTTATGAGCAGAAGAAAGTTTGTGACCCAAAAAGAAACGACAAGCCAGACATCAAACCAACACTCCTCTTTGTCTTTTATACTATTTCACTCATTCATTAGAACGCGACTTTTAGAGTGAATTCAGATGAAGGAAGGAGCAGGTAGGGGGTTACGGACATCTATAGGTAGACTGCAAACATCAGGTCGTTCAACTATCACACTACCCTAACCCTCTTCCTGCAAGTCCATCTAAGAGCTGGAATGCTACTTTGCATTGACATTGGGCCCGGGCCTTGCTTCAAGTCTAAAATCAATAGGCTAACATCTCATTGCCCATGATTTATTATTCTCCTTTAATATACCACCACGAACACTATTGCAGATATAACCCCCCCATAGATTCCTCTTGGTCCAAATATCACTGCTTTCCCTGTGTGGCTGAGCAGAAGGCGACTTCACAGCTCCACAGCAGAACAGTAATTGAACTCGAGCAGCCACAGTTCCAGCAAATACCACATTTTGCTACCTGCACTCCACCCAGCGAGAGCTACCCTAAGGGCCTCTCGCCGGGGCGAAGGTCTCGGTGTTATTCTCCTTTGGCCGTGAGAAGAGCAGTGAGGGGAACAGGAGGTGTTGGAGGAGACTGATCCACTGATGATACAAGATACAAGTCCATATATCCGCCTGCACATCTTGCTTCAAAACCAGCTTCTTTATGGACACTGCAGTATGGAAACTAAATCCGTAGCACCTTCTTCCAGCCAGATACCTTTATACCTTTATTATTTCCATATAATATGCACTTCCCTTTATGTAATGTTATGTGTTATGTCATGCAGAAGAACAGATTGCTCTTCGGTCCTGTCCCTGACCAGGACAGGACTGAGCGCTTGGACTTGGTCCCCGGGCGCCTTACTGATGGCTGCCCACTGCTCCTGGCTTTCCCTGGGGGAGGACGGTCAGGATGGGAAAAACGCAGAGAAGGCATTCCACCGGCGACGCCAATAATTGCATGTGTGTGTGTCGCCGCTCACAGTGTGTGTGGTTGAAGTGTCGACCGTGTGGCAAATAAAGGACGATTGTCCTCTGATTACTATGTCTATCGAGTCATTGGTTGTCTTCTACTGTTCTGTTATGTTATGCGTTGTTTGGTTTGAGCTGACGTACTGCAGGATCATTCATGGGTATTTCCAGCTCTCAATAGTGCCTCCTACACAGCCTGTTCAAGGCAGGAATGTTGTGGATTCATTCCGTCTCGCCTTCTGTATGAAACATACAAACACTGTTGCTCCGCCCCTTTAAGCCAGCAGCGGAGGTGGTGACAATGCCAACGGCTGTGTAATAAGGGTGAACCGGTATGGCAGGACAGGGGTGTGTTATGTGTATTACCCATCACCAGTGGATTTAAACGTCTCTGAGGAACTAGCGTGATTTGACTAAGAAGACCCACATGGCTCCGTCTTCGCCGCCCTGCTTCTGTTCAATTTTCATCTCCTCCAATGTCTTTCTGATCTCACGGGCATGTTGTGAGATCCGCCATTGTAACGTTGTGCATCAACATGTTGTATACGATGCACAGCAACTTTATAAATGCAGTTTAAAAAGCTGTAATGCCGCTGGTGTTGTGTTACCCCGTCGTTCTGCTGCAAAGCCAGCATAACGACGGATCTTCTTTACCATATTATTGCAGATCTCTGGATAAAAGGGCGAATGTCTGGAGGAAATCTGTTCCTAAAACCATGTTGCAAAAATAAATAAGTGCATGTCACTTTGGGTAAAAGCATTGGCTTAATAGTAAATCAATGAATGTTTTACATAATCTTCAACGCTTGGAACTTGGATGGTAACTATGTTACTCTGAGGCTTCCCCTGCTTGAAGATGCATTTGAGAAAATAATCATGAGGATTTATTGAATTCCAACACAGAATGCGAAAGGATTATGGGCTACTTAAAGTAAGAAAATTATAATATGAATACTAATATGTAAACTGTAATCTCTGTAAAAAGCCCCCAAGACAACTCCAAGTCATGATACAAATTAGAAGTAAATAATTATATCCTGAAGGGATCACCCTGTTCTGTTTAAACTTCTGACCACATGCCTTTTGATGAAGAAACCCTGTAGTGTTCACAAGCTCATTGGTGATTAACTGAATCTCGCCGAGATGTATTTAGAAAAACAACTTCAAACATTATTTTCTAAATGTAGCTCTCAACCTTCAATTTCAGGTGAGAGAAAAACAAATCTTCATATTTTCACATTGTAATAAATACACTAAAATACAACTTTATCGACCGTTTCGTTCCACCGGCATGCTAGATATATTGGCATCATTGACATCTATCGTAGTGTTAGCCAGTGTTAGCATGTCAGCCAGGGTTAGCCAGCATTAGCTAGTATAACCAGTGGTCGCCAGTGTTAGTCAACGTTAGTGTTGTAACTAGTGTTAGGATGCCAACCACTGTCAGAATGTTAGCCAGTGTTAGCATGTTAGCTGTTGTTAGCCAGTGTGTATATGACCTGCAGACTTACGTTAGCCTCCACGATGACAAGGTAGCGCGTTCTCTCTTCGTAGTTCAGCCTCTCCGTTAGCACAATGTGTCCTGAGAGGGTGTTGGCCACCCTAACTGTTCCATTAGACGTCTGACAAACGGAGAGAGGGAGACACAAAATATACATTAGTAAAACACATTAGTAAATACATTTTTGAATACACTTTTCCATTCAGAGTTGTCTTTGTTGTGCTGGTTGTTCTACCGGGTCATTGGAGTTGTACTGTATCCCGTATTCGATCTGTCCGTTGGGTCCATCGTCGATGTCTGTGGCGCCGTTGCTTCCCGCGAAACCCGTGAATATGATCGTCCCGATAGGAGTGAGCTAAGTACAATTAAAAACAGAAATAAATGGGTTAAAGAGTGTTTAAAATCAAACACATCCTTAACAAAAAACCTATATCGGTAATGGCCGATAAGATCATGTTTGAAAGAAGCAGGTAAATATCACTAAAGAAACAGAAAGGGAATACACGTTGTGAACAGTGTTAAAGGAGAAAACAACCCCCCCCCCCCAACCAAAAACACTTACTTACAAAAATGAGCACTGAGCACAAATCCACATCCAACGCCACTCAACGACATTACGTAATAAATAAATAAATAAACTAAGCTGTTCCTATGGAAAATAATGCGGTGGGCAGCAGTTTGGACTGATTTTGCTTCGTAACACGTCTCACATTGCTGAGTCAATAACAACAAAAAAAAGTTTGATACTTGCTAATTCCCCAGAGCCTTAGGGGGTCAGGGGGGAGGCACTGGGAGGGAGGGAGAGAGGGTTGGGGGAGGAATTACTCACTATATTGTCATGCCAGCTATATACAGTTCAGTTAAGTCATGCTGACAGCTATGGTCAAAGTACATGGTTGTCACAAGTTTTTTGCAGGGACACCTTACAATAGTTTATACATTTACACCCTAACCCTAACCCTAACCCTTACATTTAGAGCATTTGGCAGACGCTTTTATCCAAAGCGACTTACAAAAAAGTAACACATTTGTCGAAAGAGGGAGACAACAATATATCGCTGAAGGTAGAGTTACTTTGTATTGCAGCTTTGCAAAACAAAGTGCTTTATGAATAAAGTTGGATTGATTGATTGACCGTGTTGATGGCCCCCCAGCCCCCCACCCCCCCAGGGAGCCTAGGAGTTGTGTGTTGAAAAAGTTCATCAGTCTTGCAATGGGTTGATATTTCATTGGAGCAAGTATGGGAAGAGTTACAAGACACACATCCAAGATGCAGCCCATAAGTCATCAAAGTACACCCAGAAGATTAATAATGGAGGTCATAGCAAGGTATAGTTTATCTATATATGGTCATAACCACAGTTGAAGAGAGCAAGCTGAGTCCCAGTCAAACAAGAGAACGACAGAGTATGTCCACGTAGGGTCACTTATCTGTAAGTTACACCAGGCTGGGAGAGTGTTGACAATGTCAGCTGATAACGTTATGTATAACGGTCACTAATGTATAGTCTCTAATCAATCAATAATCTCTACATAAAAGGACAATAATGTTTATATAAATTGTCTTTCATCTACATTTCTACTGATAATGCTGTGTAAATAATAAGTCTGTATTTTTTAATTGTTATTAATAATGTATTTGTATTTCTGTATTTTCTGATCCGACACCTGAATTTCCTGTCTGGGATCAATAAAGCTCTTCTCATATTATCCTAAACTCCTACAAAGCATTTGTACCACAAACGATCCCCAAAGGGATCTAATGGGCCTCGTTCTGTCCTCACCTCGTTAACCGCTACATAGTAACGAGGCTGCCGGAAGATGGGGGGGTTGTCGTTACGGTCTCGCACCACGATGCGCACCTCGTGAAGGATGACCGTTCCCACCAGCAGGTTAGTGCACTGGACCTGCACCACGATGGTGGAGATGTAGTAGGGGGGCTAGGGGGGAGAGAGAGAGGGGAGAGTGAGGTCAGAGAGGGAGAGAGAGTGTTGGGGTTAGAAGGAGCAAGACTCTAACGACAGTAAAACAAACAAAATAATTCCACACAACATATTCACAGCTCATTCACAACACATTCACAATACGAAATGTCCACCCTTTATTCCGTCGCCAATCGACTGCATGCCAGAACGGCAGGCTGTTCTACATCTGTTTTTCTTTCCCCCCATCTGCGTACTTGTTCAAAATGTAATAAGCAGGGAGGTAGTGAACAGGCTTGGAGCCAGAGCGATAGTTTCAAATGCCAGCAGCTAAGACAGGCAACGCTACCAAGCTTTGGGAAGAGAAAGCAGAGTATGGAGAATACTAATGAAGCGAGTATTCAGAGGAGACCTGGAAGACGGAGAGGGGGTCTCGGGAATGAAAAAATATATCTTGTTTAGAAATCTCCTGGATGAGCCTTGTGCTGAGAAACCCCTTGACATGTATCTCGCAGAAAACCAGTTCATGGTGAACTCTGGCGGGTCTTGTCAAATGAACCTTGGATCTTGTTTGGTGTTTAAAGATATTTGGTAATATTCCTGTGGTTCAGTGTTAGGTGGCTTAATATGCACTGCACTAAAAGGGTGCAGGACCACCCATCATCGTGAGACTGGGGTGAATGTTTGTGTTATTATACCAGTATCGTTGAACAAAAGATGAAGTTGTAGTCTACTGTGCATTGCACTGGATAGCATGGGAATACATACTACAATTAGTATGTAAACATATGACTTTGAAGTACCTATCTGTGTTCTGAATCTCATTTGCGTCATATCGTTATCAATGTCCACACATGCGGATACATTTGAAAACTGCTCAGTTTTGGACTTCCAACAACGCCAAAACAATAAAAACAGAGAGAAACCGGTCTCGCATTTTTGTGTGAAACTCATCAAGACAGAGGGTTTTTAAGAAAGTGGTGGACTTGGACGTGTGCATCAGAAATCCAGGAACCAAAATGGGAAAAGTGTCGCCCTGATCGTACTCACATCCCTGTCCAGGATCCGTCCGGTGCTGTTGAGGAAAATGCGTTGTTGAGCCGGGTCGAGTATCACCCAGTAGTCGTAGTTGTCCAGCAGGGTCAGAGAGATGGTTCTGCCCGGGTCTCTGGCTCGTCCGTTGATCTGCATGTTCTCCACCAGAACCGTACCTTTGGAACGCAGAGCAGACACCAGCCAACGGTCAGTAAGATGGACCCAATTATCATTAGAGAAAGAGTAAGTCAGATGGGGAGTAATTTGGAATCCATTGTCACATTTTTAAGCTCAAAAGAACCAATCACATATTGTAATTACCGAGTGATTCTGAAAGAATAGAGCAGTCACAGTTATGGCTGTGTACACGACGTGTTCAATCTGGGCAGTGACTGATTTATTCAGGATTTGAAACACGATTTTCTCATCCTTTTAGAACCTTCTCATCCCTTTATAACCTTCTCACCCTTTTAGAACCTTTCCATCCGTTTAGAACCTTCTCATCCTTTTAGAACCTTGCCATCCTTTTAGATTCTTAAAGGATGGCAAGGTTCCAAAAGGATGAGTAGGTTCTAAAATGTAGAACCTTGTCATACTTTTGGAACCTTCTCATCTTTTTAGAACCTTCTCACCCTTTTAGAACCTTGTCATCCTTTTAGACGTTATCAGCACCCGAGTCACCCAAAGATAAATATTTCTCACAGTCTATTATTCTTCATAACTCTAATCAGAGTTAAAGGAACAATGTGAAGATGATGCCGTCACCGATGTTTGACAGGAATAAACACAATTGAGAGTAGAAATGTTTGGAATGGCGGTGTGGCAAAGATGCTCCACACTAAGTGGCTTCTTAAAGGGCTCCCCAAAACAGCAAGGCACAGGAAGGTGGTGAATAATCCGGTTTATTGTAAGTTGTTGCATATGAATGACAAGAGCAGGTGGTAACTGTGCTAGCATGCTAGTGCTCTCTCGAGTGTGTGTGGTGGTGGCTGGTTTAACCTGTGGGCCTTGATTAGGCAATGACCCACAGGTGTGCAGCCTCACCCAGCCAAACCAATTAGTCTGACTCTGGCTAGGTGAGACTGCTTAAACCAGCCACCAACCACACACATGCCACAGGCAGTAACAACTCAACAACTGGGAACGCCTTTGACATGATTCTGAAAAAAATATATGATGTGAAGTGAAGAAAAGAAAGTAAACAATACAAATACAAATAAATTAAAATGTCTCATGTCTCTCTGTTGATAAAACGCTGTCCTTGTGAATGACTCCTCTTCAAGCTTTGAATAATTATGTTTTTATGGCCGAATAAACCAAGTTTGTGTCTCACAGTGGGACTTCTACCTTTCCTGTGTTCTTCCATGTGACTGCAGGGGACTATATTCAGATACGCTCATGTGTGAAGGGATTTTCTCTCTGTGTGAATGAGTTCACATTTTCATATAGATTGCAGTGTAGTCATAATCATGTTGACATGATATAGACAGTTGCTTCATTTGTTGATACAGATGGCTCTAAAGTAGATGACACTGGTCTAGAGCTAAGGAAAATGCTTAGGATTAAATAGTTAAATGATTTGGTCCCCATCCATATAGAATACTTATATTTATATAGTATATTTTATATATTATTTTAGATTAATTTATATAGTATATTATATCATATGTGTGTTGATTCTGTTGTAGCCTTTAAGCTTCTGCACAAATAGACTGTGGTTAATAAATAAATACTGAGACCAGCATCTTAGTTGGCCAGTTAAGAATTATTCTCAGAGAGTGAGATAAAGCACTTGTGGAGCCAGCGATTCGAAAACAGGAAATAGGAAACGTTTTATGTTACAGTAATTGACACAAACAAAGAAAAAAAGACAGTGTATTCAGAGACAAGGGGCTTTCTGCTTGAAAGATATGTGTGTTTGTATTCACCAGAACAATTTAATAGTACAAAACAAACACACAGACTAACTGTGTGAGATGTACGGTGTTGAAGGCAGAGTATGAACATGTCAGCGCAGATTTATGACTTTATGGCTGCTCTGCTCCCATCACTGGGAGAGGCTTTGCTTTGTTTAGAGTTCAGAAAGTCAATCAGACAAACAAACAAGATAACTGACCACTGTTTGAATATAATATATGATGCCATTTAGTGGACCCATTTAATCAATCCCCTAACCCTGGCAGTGTAAACGTCATGGTCTAGCAGTTAGAAGTACTACATTATGCTTAGCAAATACTTAATACATGGAAATATGGTTACTGATAGTGAAATAATTAAGATCCTGTCAAAGAGGTTCAAAATAAAGCAAACAAGATCATAGAATAGATGTAATTATATTATTATTATTATTAATACGAAGAAAACACCAAGAGCTGATATTCTGGTCATGACCTTGTTATTGTAGGTGTTTCAATTAAAACATCATAAATACATCATTAATGGGTGGCAAAAATAACACATCCCCCAACACACACACACACACACAAGCTTCTGTTGCTCGTCCACTCGTCTCCAAGAAGTGAAGATATTCCTCCCCTCAAGTGGAGTGAATACTGCAGTTAAAATCTGTTTCCTTTCAAAGCAACTCAACACAAACGCCCTACTTCATGTGCAGTGCAAAGAGTAGTTCATACCATGACACCAAATCAGATGAGCTAAGATACTGTATTGATCCCCAGGCGGGGAATGTTGGTGTTTACAGCAACAGAAAGACAGAGCAGAGTAAAGTAGAATAAAGACAACCATGCAATACAATAGTTTAAAAAAACTAAATACAATAGACCAAAATTAAAAATATAATATAATAATAAACAATAAACAAATGAACAAGCCAATGCTCATGAGGTTATTTTAAATGTAAGGGTTTAGGTATTAAAAGTGCCTAGGTGAAGTATAAAAGTGTTTTATATAAAAGTCTGTTGAATGTGATGAAGCGCAGGCGTGTCTGTAATCCTACGACGGTGGAGTGGATGGCGTCACGCGTGTGCTCAGTCACCGCTGACAGAGGGAAGTAGACCACGACACGGTGACAGAACAGGACAGACAGCACGGCCTCCGGCCCATCGTCAGCAGCCATACCATCTCACCTTTGTAGTGGTCGTTTGTTTTAAATGTGTATTGGATATGATTTAAGGGTTTTGATTGTTGGAAATATCATGAATTGTGTATTTTATTACTATTATTCAACGGTAATAATTAATAGTTGCATGTATTTGTCTTTATTTTTTATTTGTTATTCTTCTGTTCAATGGACTGGGCTAATATGTGGAGCCACCCTATATATAGAGCTCACTGAAGCCAGTCGTCGGTTAGTAGAGTGAGGGGATGCCTGTGAATAGCATCCTGGCTGGCTAGCCCCAGAGGGGTACAGCCAGACCCAGAGTGTTGCACTGTGAATATGTATGTCACAAATATAATGCATAAAAAGGTCAAAGCCTATTTCTAATGATCCTGCCTCACTGCTCTGTAACGCCTCGACCGCAAGTCCATCCTTAACAGGCCTCAAAACGTTTATGGTCTGTCCTTAATTGAATATTAACATTACTATTTAGAAGCAAAGCAATGTCCAGTGATTTCATATCACGTCGTTGAGGAGTAGGTAGATATAAGACATCTTGCTCAAGGATGTCTAGACTGCAAGCACTTAGGATTGAACCCAGTATCTTTAGGCTGGTAGCAGGGGCCAAAATTAACACCTGCCACCAGGCGATGGCTGACACATTTGACCATTTGGCCCAGCCAGTGTTATTTTTTACACTGGCTGGGCCTATAGCCAATGCACGAGCCTGCACCCTTTAAAATGGGATTGTGTTTTCCTGCCTATGAAAGAGATATTTTATATATAGAAATATTTTCTGTAATTAATCAACACATACTGTACAATAAAGTGAATTGTGATGTTATCTTTCCTCTCGTGTCTTGTGTCCATCCTCACCTATGGACCACACTTCTCAGACTCCTCCTGGGGAACTCGTTGGGACATTAAGTAGTGCTTGATTGTGACAGAGATAGCATTGGTGCATTTTTGAACAGGTCAGCTTCATTACCCCTCCATGGTGAAATCCAGTCGCCTTGCCAAGAGGCAACTCGTCCAAATGTAATTGCCTTGCCCTGCCGTTCACTCAACGGATTTATTTCAAAGTGGCACAAACAATTCACATCAAAATAAAGGCAAAGTCAAAACAATGAGCTTGAAAATGAAAAGTTAATGGAGTCGGCTGCAATATGGATCGCATTAAATCGTGACACTTGAAGTGAGTGAGTGTGTGTGTGTGTGTGCGTATATAACAGCAGGGATCATATTTATCTTCCTGGTTTGGTGTGTATTTTATTTTAAGAACGGGTCTGCCTCTTGCAACGAGACATTTCAAGAATAAATTCATGAAAAAAGGAATAAATGAATGACAAATAAATAAAACAAGTCTATCTATCCCGGGAAGCGGTCAGTGCCTCTTCATATGCACACATCCGGTGGAGAGACACTTGTGATCTGCCGGAGGACAGTGAGAGAGCTGGAAGGACATTCATTCCACATCATGTCAATAGTGTAGCCGTCCCCAGACTGTTGCAACACATGCTGGATGCTTGAAGCAGGGAACAGGTGACGGCTTCATTCCTTCTTAGAAGGAATGTGCCTTGAGATTTCAGCAACGGCGCTTTGAGTTTGAGTGAGAGTAATATTCTTACACCATGGAGAGATAGTGATATTGATTTGTCAAAACCGATCGATAAAACACTGCTTTGTATCTGCCATTGCCGCCAGGGGGTAGGCAGTGTCACATTTGATTTCTGAAAATATACGTTTTAAAAAACGGACCACAACAAAACAACCAGTATACTGCTCTACATACAGAAATTAAGGAGAGGAAGAAAACAAACATTTTGTAGACGAAGGAAAATGACCCCAGTTATGGTCCAGACAGTTTACAAGACAGATGGCCGGAGCCGTCTATCGGTAAAAAAAAAGCTTCCACATAGTGGATCACATGATCCGTCTAAATCACGCCATCACCTGTCGGCAGATTTATTATCCACCAATACATTTTATACATTTGGCGGTGTGCCTTTTCTGCTAACCGATATATTATATGGGAACATCAGAACATTGGTATAAATACCAGTCATATTAAACAGCTTAACCTGCAGTTGGCCAATCAGTGGGCCCCACCAAACGTTGAGATCATTTAGTTTTGACATTTGTTTGTAACTGAAGACTGTGATGCTAGTACAGCTGCTGACATAACATTTAGTTTATAATTACTATCATCTTAGAGTCTGAGTCTGAATTGGTGATCAATTCTCCTTGAGACTAATTGCCCTCTTTATCAGTAAAGTCTAATTTATCAATAATCACCCATTTAATGGCAAATTGCTTCCAATCAATTGGAAACACAATTGGTAGGACAGACTCTTGTGAAAGTTCTCCTGGGCCTCTAGCTCACCATCCAAGAGATCTATGACGTGTTGTATCTGTAGAACTTGTAGATCTGAGTGAGACAGCTGTCAGTCTACCAAAGGAGATTTTAAATAATATATGCCACTCACTAGGTGCCTCCGATCAAACAGCTCCCGCCTCCCAACCTTTCTGGCTGTAAAGCAACGACCGAAAGCCTTAATGAAAAGGGTCTGTCAAAGATGCAGCCAGGCGGATCTGCTCATGGACCTCATGGATTCCATCATTAACATCTCAGAGGATGTTCAAGTCACTGACGAGAGCAGCAAACTCCTGCAGCAAATGATGAAGAACTCCACAATTCCTCTATTTTATTCTAACATGTTTAGCGAAGCAGTATATTTACATATCTTTGGATTTTTAAAGTATAGATACATGTCATCAAGGAGCAGTTAAGGGGTTAGGGCCTCTATCTCAGTGATTCCTGGTTAGACTGCACATTGGGGTTAAACCGCATAAAATATAAATTATCCTGCTCCATGTCTTTTATTTTAATTTAAGACAATGGCATCAAGGGGTGGAGAAACAAGACCTCCACCCACCCAGATGGAGCTTCAACTAAAGCAACACCTCCAGTATGAGACTGAGGAGACAGAGACTGTAGCAGCCTCCCTCAAGACTCACAACAGCCTGCAGCAAATACAGAGTAAAAAACAGGAAAAACTCGATCATGTAGCTTCTTTGGACACATAGTGAAATATATAATGGATATTCTATTTTTAGCACAACCTAGAGGATGCCATCACACCTGCCATTATTGCTGTAGTGATGGAGCTCCTGCTCAGTGGATGAAGAGAGACCGACTGATGTAAACTCCTCGTCGCTGCTCTCTGACCAAACTTCCCATACAATAACTCACTGTCCCCCCCAGGGGAGTTTGGCAACTAGACTGGGGAGCGAGGGAATTAAGGTCCTCCTATACCAACACCACCGCAGGTAGGGTGTAGTCACTTTGACTCGGGTGTGGTAGGGCAAATTGCTCCAGCCAATTTAAAATAAAGTGTAGAGTTGCTGCGACTCCCTGTGCATTTATGGTTTCAAGAGTTTTCTTCTTATTCTGCTGCTGGTCTCGCTGTGTGTGCGTGTGTGTGTGTGTGTGTGTGTGTGTGTTGTAGTGCTGGCAGATTATATGCATTGACATATAAACATAATAATATACGTGGCTGGTATTTACTGTAATTTCAGATGAGGTGCTGCCAAGTCTTTATTCATATATTTATTCAAACTGAGCTCAGAATAGTGCAAAATATCAAACAAATTAAACTGGTAAAAGGAGACGGTTATGTCAGTATGAAGGCACGCATTATTAATAATACATTGTCTTTTCTATAAACAGTACATTTGTTAACGGCTTGAAAATAAAAAAAAAAGTTATATTGGTTGGTTGGTTGACATGCTAAATAAATGTTAGGTTTACTACATCGAAAATTATGGAGAACAAGTCTGAAACAGCCAACACCCTGACACACACACACATGCTCACACACAACTGTCAAAGAGGCCACCATGCAGTGCCCATTCACAGCTAAAAATACACCGTTACAATCCACCATCCAAATACAGAGAGGAGATGTACCACATGTATCTCTCTGCAATCCAAATGCTTGAAAACCTTTAATAATAACCTAGAATTACCTTTAGATGTTCTGTGATGTGAACACACATCTGTCTGTTTAAGCATTCCTGCCCACGCTAACTACCTATCGATCAGATAGAGCAAAGCAACATCACACCACAGCTGTTTTACACGTCAGGCCAGCGATTCCCATTTCCCTAATGTGTTACCCTATGGGGCATACGTCAGCAGGTTCTACTGGAAATGTTGCTTTGTTACACGTACAAACCTGAAATGATGAAGTAAAATATTGATATTTGTTGAAATGAAATGTCTTATTGAATTAATTTCAATATTATATATGTTGATTGTGAGATCTGATCAAGAAACCTCTGATTTTTGTATCATCATTCATTTTAAACGCCATTGGCCACTATAATATTAATAATAATGATGCTAAATGAGAATAGTATAAACATTCGTGGTTTGGTGTCGACAGTAAAGGTTGGGAAACACTGAGATGTACACCCATTCCATTTGAATATACAAAGTAGTCTCTGTTTGCATTAGTCTTCCCTCCCCTCATATCCTCCGGTTTAGTCCGCTAAATGAGGAAGAGTAGGATGTGAAGCTATGAGCTTCACACTCTGTGACAGAAAATGTAGCTTTAAACTAAAACTTGCGGGAAAAAAAGCATTTTACATCAAGCAAATACATGAAGCTTTGAGAACAGGATACAAGCATAGGATACCAGCATATACTCCCCAATAAACATTTTCAACGTTTTTACACATATTAGTCATAATTTTGGAGAGAAGATACAACTTCCAACTTTGTTTGCAAACAGCCCTTCGTTAAGCCAAGCCAACTTTGTAAACAATTGCCCCAGGGTCGAACAGGTCGTTCATCTAGCTGAGAGACAAACTCACTTAATTGCCCTCCAGTCAATTAAACTAATAGTGGTCCTGTCCTGTCCAATTGGGATGGCAAAGCATTAACGCCACCAGGGTTACAGATTCCATTTCCACTACAGGGGCCAACACTGTATGCACTCACTGTATTACTGTAAGTTGCTTTGGATCATATCCTATCATATATATGATGTCAAATAAATCATGGAATGGATTATATTTATATGTAGAAATAAAACAACAGTGTGTTAGAATCACACACCGTATTCATGGGAGACAGTCTAAACAGTCAACCATTTAGTGGGTCGTGACATTGTTAACCTGCTTAGCCCGTTGCTGCTTATCGATTCACAGTGTGTTTTATCACAATGTCACCAACAAACAACACATCACAAACGTACTTGTTGTTTGTCGCATCATGGCGGTCTTAAAATGGACACTAAGGAGGAATCCATGGAGATTTTCTTATGGCAATATTAACAGCATATTGTCATCACAAACATAAAACCCAGAGAGGGCAAAAAATATACATTGGTGTGCTCAAAATACAGCAAGAAAAGAACCCATCCAACCAAGCCAGTATGCTACTTCCACTCATGTGTGTGGCAGTTGGCTAGCTCTTTGCAGGTTTTTCAGTGTTTCCAAAGAAACTCAGAAAAAGCTGCTGGCGTTTGAATTACTGTCAGTCTATGCTCAGCATTCCCTCAGATGGACCACCATTTAACCCGTCTAGCTAGCAAACACTCTCTAGAGAACAGCAGTCAATCACAGATAACAACCCTATATAGGCCTACATATAGAACTCCATTCTATTTCCATAATGCATTCAAACTCAATAATCAAAAGTCCATACTAATGTAGCTCCATGCTCATGTAGCCCAATGTTTTCTAATTGCGCCAAAGAACTATGCGAATGTAGCTTATCTTTGCTGCTAGGACCAAGGAACCCTGATGCTAAATCAAACTCAAAGCGTTCTGATTAGCTTAGAGTTGCTAAGTCGCTATCGCTCTCTCGCACTCAGCTCAACAGAAACATTTATTCCCCTACAATTAAAACCCTCGATAAACAAAACACCCAACACATTCACACTCCCAACTGAACAAGCCGAAAGAAAACTGCCTCATCTTGTTTCCCCTCATTCCTTATTTTACCATTGAGGAACTATAAGGAATAAGTGATTATTCTTCTAGTAAGTTATGGGAAGAGAGATCAAGACTGCTAGCGCTGCTAGCTCTGCCACCGCTAGCCTCAGCTTCAACGCGGTCCCATAACCACATCCTGGCAGCCATAACTTGTCACTCTCTTCAGTAGCTCATTATCAAAATCTACAGCTCCAAGCCTGATGAGGTGATGTTAGAATCTTTGGAGGGGAAGTTGCATCATTCTTATATGTGGTATCTGTATAACATGGTGGAAGATATGGAGAGTAGAGGGTGAATGTTTTTTGGTATTCATTATTTATTATTTCGTCCGTTTTAAATTCCTGGGGTGAATTAAGGTATTAGATACGAGCTTGGTTTGGTCGAGGGAACACACTGTTATGAACGTAGGGGAAAATGCAGGGTCAAATTTTCTTTGCTTATTATCTTATCTTGGCTTTTCTTCTGGTCTGCTTTGAATTACAACGGTGAATTTAGTTCTTAGATGTAAGCTTGGGTCGGTCTCATCGATCCCAACATCAGTGGTTGGTCCGTCCACGGCTGTAACGCAGTCGCTAGGAAACAGTCGTCATCTATTTTCATCCATTATGTTATTGTTTTGTTGTTGTCGTGTTTTACATTCCAGAGGTGCATCTAGGAAAACACATCCGCTTAAGGTCAGTGATCAGGTCACCGTGATGCATGTGACATAATGCGTCAGAATGTGAAGACACAGCTGGACATATCCTGCATGCAATCAGCCAGATCTCAATGTGGCTGATTGTGTGTACAGGCTTTTAATCTCGCATAATGCAATCTGCATACCACAGTTGGTATTGGGAGCCACAGAAGGCTACTCAGTGTATTATATCCCTGCGGTATGGCATTATGAATTAGGGAATGAGATTCAGCCATTCAATGCAGTGGCCAATCTTTTCATTGTCTGCGCAGACTAATGTGGTGATTTAGGCAAATCGATGTGCACGGGAATTTACTAAATGAATGTTCAGTAATCTCATTACCAGCTAAAAATGCAAATTACCAGATAACGTGTGCACAATATACACAACGGAACGAAGACATTTCACACGACTGCATGTTGTTATAGTATACGTATATATATAATATATATTATTATAGTATGTATTTCACTTGATGTCCACCATTCTAATACAAACAATTACAAGGGGTTGCTTGGTGAGTCTAGAACGTTTGCTGCAGAAGTACCAAGGTCTACCATGGCCTTCAACTTCAGATCACATGACTGAAACTCTTCGACAGAAATGTCATAATTTTCACTAAAAATCTTTTGTGAAAAAGAGGAAAGGTTTGTCACAACTACATCAAGCCCTGCTGATAGTCAGAGTGAGCTACCTGGTATCACTTTCTGTAGCACCATTCCATTGTATGTTCATGATGTCATTGCTAATTGCACTTCCTGCTGCATCAGCGTCACAAAGAGCCCCGCCCACCTGGGAACTGAGCCCCGCCCACTAGGGCATCGAGCCCCACCCACCTGGTAATCAAGCTCCGCCCACCTGGTCATCAAGCCCCACACGCACGCACCCACACGCAAGTATGAGGGGGAGGGGGAAAAGGAGGAGCAGGTGTCCTGCACTAATCCTGTCCTTTCAGACCCTCTCTAATCATATACTGCTGTCCTTGCAATCATTACACATACTTTGTGTGTGTGTGTGTGTGTGTGTGTGTGTGTGTGTGTGTGTGTGTGTGTGTGTGTGGGTTCCTGAGAAGGGAAGAGAA
>OMKP01077920.1:0-15000 GCA_900302375.1 Bathygadus melanobranchus
TTCTAGGGTTTGGTTTTAGGGTTAGGATTTAGGGTTTGGTTTTTGGTGCTAGGGTTTGGTTTTAGGGCTAGGGTTTTCTATTAGGGTTAGGATTTAGGGTTAGTTTTTTGGTTCTAGGGTTTGGTTTTAGGGTTAAGGTTTCCTATTAGGGTTAGGATTTAGGGTTCGGTTTTTGGTGCTAGGGTTTGGTTTTAGGGTTAGGGTTTCCTATTAGGGTTAGGATTTAGGGGGAGTTTTTTGGTTCTAGGGTTTGGTTTTAGGGTTAGGGTTTCCTATTAGGGTTAGGATTTTGGGTTCGGTTTTTGGTGCTAGGGTTTGGTTTTAGGGTTAGGGTTTCCTATTAGGTTTAGAAACCGAATGTTTTTTTAGGTCTCGGTCTCGACTCGATCTCGACCACCCCAAAATCCCAAAGTCTTGGTCTTGACTTGGACTCGACCCTTTAAGGTCTTGGTCTTGTCTCGGTCTCGATATAGGTGGTCTCGTCCCCATCACTGGACGGTACACTGAATGTGATTGGACCAAAGCAGAGTAGACTCCTCACACAGACAAGCGGAGCGCTGCTTGAAGTGGAGAAAATGGATCATTCTGACTTGTTACGTCGCAGCGATGTCTCTCAGATAATACTTTTCATATGTATTATATATAATACATATAATACATATGAAAAGTATCATTGGCTCAGAGTCCGGAGACAGTTGTGGTTCGGTCCGGGTCCGGACCGGAGTCCGGACTTTGAGGATGCTTGGCCTAGGGCCTAGGCTATGAGTGGCTTCAACTCAATCTTTCAATATTTGCAGTTATGAATGATTAACACGTAGCCTATGAACAGGGATGAACTTGACCAAAAGGATAATTCAAAGAAGGGATTTTGCTTCTGTGTCACACACACACACACGCACACACACATGCACACACACACATGCACACGCACACGCGCACACACTCCAATTCTAGTGATCATATATGAATATCTTAAGATCTTTTCAATAAGGACTCGTCACTTACTCTTGGTTAACACGTTCACAGAGTAATCCCTTTATTTGGAATTGGTTCACATCAGGCATTTGGATCACAACAGTGTATTTATTACCAGCCAGGCATGTGTGTGTATGTGTGTGTGTGTTTGCGCATGTGTGCGTGCGTGCGTGCGCATATGTGTGTGTGTATCACACTGCAGAAGTACTCATGACTGATCACAGATCTGTCATGGCTGATGGTTATTGTCATATCAACACTTTGTCGTCATTGACACACCGATGCCCACCACTGTCACTCTCCTGCTCTCGGTTGCTTCCTTTCAAACTCTCAGAGATGCAGATGACTGGAAAGCAAGTTGCTATAAGCCCCGCATACTCTGTCTGTGTATTTTATGTGTCTCTGTGCCGCTGCGTGCCTGTAAAAGGCATCCCTTTGCCTGTTTTTATCAATGTGTGAGTCTGCTTGAGGTTGGTCTGTAACAGAGCGTGTCTAATGATAATGTGTCTAGTAATACTTGGTGTTGAGCGTTGAGTGTGAACGCTGGTCTCTGGATAATGGGTCTTCTTGACCCTAAGAAGGTCATGGTCAGTATATCTAGTCAGGTCTCTCATTGGCCAGCATGTCTTGCTTTCACAGCTTTTGTTGTTTTTGATCTCCCTGAATGGTTTCATATCTCAGGGTTAGGGTTCTCTTCTCAAATGGTTTTATATCTCAGGTTTTACATCTTCTCAAACGGTTCTATATCTCAGGTTTTGCATCTTCTCAAATGGTTTTATATCTCAGGTTTTACATCTTCTCAAACAGTTTTATATCTCAGGTTTTACATCTTCTCAAACAGTTTTATATCTCAGGTTTTACATCTTCTCAAATGTTTCGATATCTTCTGAATGTAAAATCTAGGAATTTTAAGAACCAAGGATGGACCAAATGGACCAATTAATCAATCTCTCAACTAGTCAACCATCAGTTATTTGATCAGTATAATCAGCTCAGTTAACACAGATCCTGCTGTTTTGTGTGAGTTGTACTATAAAAGGATTAACAGGTAATATAAAAGTCCTAGAAATAAAGACTACTAGCATCCTCTCAAACACAGTGTCCTTGTTGAAAAAAATGCTTCAATCAAGCAGTGCCTTTTTTGTGTTCATGTCTGTGGGTGTTCCTATAGGGCGGGATGCCCTACAGGAACCCATAGGACCCCATAGAAACCCATAGGACCCTATAGGAACCCATAGGACCCTATAGGGTCCCCAGGAGAACACCATTGGTTGCAAAGCATGTCAATTATTTGTTTGTGTATTTTGTTGTTTTTACACACTAGTAGCAGACCTGGGATGAGTGTTCTTCTAAGTGAGTAAGGTGCCCTGAATGTTTTTATGCTTAGCACAAATGAAGTGACTGAAGACTCCCAAAAGTGCATGAGTGCTAACAATGGTAACCCAGGTCCCTTTGCAACCATTTTCGTTTTTTAAACATGAACTTAATCTCAAATGATTCAATATTGTGTGTTGGTGTCTCGGCACGCAAATATATATTCTTTCCTGTTTAAATCAGATTTAAGGGTGCTGTTTCTACTATAAACACAGATGTAGAAAATGTAACCAAACGTAAAATACTAAGAAACTAAAAACAAAACGACTATGACATATTTGAAACAAATGTAACACAGTAACACAACTGTTCAATGAACAAGGAACAATGTGTTCCTTCTCCAGGTAACTAGTTGAAATGTCCCATTGTACCTTTACTATTTCAATTCAATTGTAAATGTCCCATTGTACCTTTACTATTTCAATTGTTGATTTTGTTGTTCGGGATTTTCAATGTCACTCTGGCACTTTCAAAAATGATTTCCCAATGATGTCATTGATTAAAAATTATTAAATACGGTTTCTCTTTCCCACTGCCGAAAATATAATAAACTATTTTTTTTAACACAATACTTCCAAATAAAAGAACATAAGTACAGACAACTATAAATAAACTATAAATAAAGTTAAAAACACGTACACCCACTATGAAAATGGACAGAGTGACATTGAAAGATCCAGAACACCAGTCAGTTTGGGCCTACCATATTCTAATGGGCTTTGTGTGTTGTATGTTCACAAAGGGAATGAGATGGGCTTTTTTTCAGTCAGGAATTGCACTGGTGTCAGTTCAAGAGGGGTCCTTCTGGTGGCTCTTGGTTGTATGTCCTTCTGGGCGCTGCTCTAGAGCATCTCTCTCTATGACTGTTGACTTGTTTTTGTCCGGCTTCTGACAGACCTTTTGTGTAGCCTGTTGCTGGCAGCTAAGAGAGAAAAACACAGACATGACGAGATCATAAGCATTTAATTGTGTTAAAGTGTTGTTCATGGTATGCTAGCAGTGTGCCAGGAGTTTTGTAACACCAATTTAACATTTTGGACTGTAAATTCAGTGTCCAAAAGTGAAATTGTATTTATTATTTCAACTATTAGCCTAGAGTTCCATGGAAGCGGTGATTTAAAGAGAAATACATAATTTAAAATGTGCTGCATTTCTCTTGCCACTTGTGATGGATGGATAAAGTGTTGTGTCATCTTTTAGATTTCTTCTCAGACTCACATTCTATACACTCCACGTGTGGCTCCTCCCACTGGCCATCTGCCATACAGCGTATAACAGGCAGGTGGCGCTGTGTGTAGCCTGCATCACACTGGTAGCGGACTATGGAGTCCACTGGATAACGGTCTCTGCTGTCTCTGCCCAGCGGCCTGGCGTGCTCCACCTCGGGGGGCGCTTGACATGTGACTGACAGGTAGACATAACAGACATGAGCAGTTGATCAGGACAGAACAACCTTCTTCATATGACATTCTTGAGGAGGACAGTAGTTGGACTCACCGGGTCCACTCTTGCAGGTGAAGGGCAGGTGGTAATTGCAGGGAACGTCGTTCCACTTCCCTGCCTCGTGCCAGATCATGACCACACAATCCTCCTTTGAGTTGAAGTAGCTGTCTGGCTGGTTCGGCCTCCAGTTCTCAAAAGCCTGATGGACAGATCAGAACGGTGACGTTAGGAAGACCAGCAACATGCCCCTGCACACACATGCAGTTGAGTGGCAGGGTACAACAAATGCTGGAAAACGCCCAAGTAAAGAAGAGTTCATATTGTCATGTACATTGCGTATTCAATGGTTTACGTAATGGACATTACCCATTTCCTGCTCATGCATCTGTATTTCTTCATTCACAAAAGCAATTGTTCAATCCAGCAAACTGAAATTACCAGAGGGCTGCCGTCTGTCCAGCGGAACTCATTCTGTACGTCTCTGTCGTTCAGTCCGATCCACTGGTAGTCCTGGGCGTTGGCTAGCGTGCCAACATCACGACAGATACATTTAAAACATTAATTCTCCATATGGTGTAGTGTCACAAGTGATATATATTCAAGATGAAGTGAAAGAAGCAGATACAGGTTTCCATTTCAGGCCGAATTAGCCTTATTAACGGCACACGGCCGTCGCCATATTAACGACACATGGAGCACACCTCAGACTACTTACAGTTGACAAACTGTTGTTCCTGTGCTGAGGTGATGCTGACCAGATGGGCGTTGAGCTCCTGACACTGCAGCTCAGCATCAGACCAAGTGTGTCTGTCCTCAAAGTGCAGGTAGCAACTGCCCATGAACTCCAGCCAGCCCTCCGCACAGCCCAGTAACGCTATAAACACACGCAACACACCAAGATAATATAAACCTAAAAATACACTGCATGCACATAGTTCATTGAGTTTTGTCCTGTGTCTTATAAGCCCATATGGACTTATGAGACACAGTTACAAACATACAAATTATACAGTACGTTCATAATTATATCAGTCAGAGATAATTACATAATCATATAATACACTTTGTCTTCTCCCGCAAGCTCTAAAGAAATGTAGCCAAAGCAAAAATCCTAATTTTGAACAGGTGCTTACCATCCACGACTGCAGGTGTCTCCACAACACCAGGGGTCGCTAGTAGGATGGTCGGTGCCGTGTACGTCGCATAAACCTCCTCCGTGGGACCTCCGTGCGCCTCCTTCTCCACCTCTATCTCCTGGCTACCTTCTGAGTGATCCTCTGGGTCCTCTGGGTAGTTGAGTGTCGATCCGTGGGCCAGCTCAATGGAGAAGCCCGGGGTCGTGGTCTCCTCCTGAGGGAGTCCACTGGCAGAGAAATGCAGGTCGCTGCCAGACCCGCCTCCACTCACCCGTCCGCTCCCTTGTCCACTAATCTCCACCACCCCACGGCCCTGCTCGGGTTGGCGCTGCAGCGGTGGTTGCATGGTGATCTCCATCATCCCATCGTCTGTCAGGAGGATTATGTCACCCTCGGCAAGGGATCCCTCCCCAGATGGTGTCCCGGAGCCAAGGCCGCTGCCAGATGAACTGGATGAAAACCCACCGGAGGGGAAACCGCCGGAGGGGAGACCGCTGGGCGGAGAGCCAGATAGCTCCTGCTCTCCAGAGGGTTGTTCTGTGAGGTCAACGAGGCCTTGTTGGACAAACGACACGTCTGGAAGTCCTGAACCAGAGATGGAGCCGGAGACGAAACCACTGGTCCCTGATCCCGATGTAGACCCCAAAGATCCCGACATGTCTCCCGATCCAGATATCAGGCCTGACCCTGACGAGAATCCTGATCCAGGCATAATTCCTGACCCAGACATTGATCCTGACCCGGACATCGCCCCAGATCCAGAAATAGAATCAATGGTACCACTGCCAAACTCCTGCTCCGTGGGTTTCTGATGCTTTTTTGAGAGATCCACCAACTTTCCATCCACCATAATGATGAAGGACTCGCCACCGCTACCACTGAAGTCCCCACTTCCACTTGCAGAACTTGCAGAACCAGATCCTGAAGAGAAGCCACTGAACCCAGATCCCGGTTGTCCATCTGGCCCCTCTCCTGACCCAGACCCAAATGCACCAGACGCCGTCTCCAGTCCAGATGCACTAGAACCAGACTCCAGTCCAGATGCACCGGACCCAGACTCCAGTCCACTGCCAGGATAAGTGATGGTGCCGCTTCCCTCACCTGCCTCCTGGGGTTGGCCAGATGTAGACCCTTCTCCAGAGACCATGTGTCCACTGCCACTGAAGGTGATCTGGAAGCCCGATCCGGAGCCCTCACCGCTGGCACTGGAGACACCGGACACCCCTGTCTGATCCCCGCTGCCACTACCACTACCACTGGCAGAGTGCTGCTCAGCTGATCCAGAGCCAGAGACATCCACGGGCACTACGGGTATAATGGGTACCACTGCAGAAGCGGTATGCAAATACAGACATTAGAAGGATAGGTGTGAATAAGTGCTGTTGAAGATCCACCCATTTGAGTGTTGGCCTACACTTTATGTCATGCAATCGGAAATCAAGAAGCTATTAAAATTTGGTTAAATGATCCTACCTGTTGGAGCAATTTGGTCAGTTGTAATGGCCGTCTTGTTCAGGACTTCCTCCACCACAAAGGTTGTATTCACACTGGTCTCATTTTCAACGGAAACCAAAACTTCAGCTGAAAATCACAAAACCACATGGGAGACGTTTGAACGACGAATAGAAATGTGTCGTTTGCTGATGGGATTACAATTTTATTTCACTTTATGGTCAAATAATACCATGATACATAATAACAACAAATGCAAATTAACATTTTGTAATGAGATATTTTGTGGCAGACAAAATAGCTTTTTAAGAAGTAGAGTTCATGACGTTTGTTTTTACCAGTTGGAGTGGCTTTGTCAACTGTGATGATTGTCATGTTGATTAGCTCTTCCAGCACCTCTTCAAAAGTCCTATCCACGCTGGTTTCATTTTTAATCTGAACTACTGGAGTTTCAGCTGAAAATAACAAGCACATTTTGAACACATGGTGAAATAGTGAACTTCCGTAGAATATATGTATGGTTACAGGGTTGGGACTTCTTGTATTCAATGGAATTTCAATTAAATTAAAATCAGATTTGATTCAATATGTCTGCAGAAAAAATAACTTGAATACACTTGTTTAGCGAACCACAATGAAATACACAGGGGAATAAACACATACAATACCTACATATAAAATAAGGTCTATGCATGCAAATATAATAATCAAGAAAATTGTGCCTGTATCCCATCATTTAATTCTATATAGCTTGACATACCTCTGAAACAGTAGGCGTCGTAGCGTGAGTGCTGGTCGGGGAAGCCCGTCTGGTTGGGGAAGGCGTAGATGATGTGCACCCCGGCCTGGCCTCCCCCACAGTGGGCCCTGGGGTTGGTGATGGGGTAGCGGACGCTGCGGTCCAGCAGCCAGCCCGGGCGGCACTTGTCCAGCCCTTGGTTCCAAGCGGCGTACAGCTGAGCCGTCGTGGCCAGCGTGGTGTTGAGTTTCTCGCAGTGCTGCACCGCCTCCTCGTAGGAGAAGCTGTCGTAGTCGCTGGTGTAAAACACCTTGCCTGGGAGACGGGGGTTAATACAGTATGTGGTGGTTTAGATAACACATCTACGTCTATATTTAATTTAGCTGTTCAGCGGTCGCTTTTGTTAAAGGGCCCTTATTTTATCACCAGGTGTGATGTTGAGCAGCCATGACAAGCCATTTCAATATCTACCCTCTAGTGACATCACAAGTGGGAGTTTCCACCCAGATGTATGATGGATAGATAAGCCTACCGGTTGGTACAGTCCCCTGGATAGGCTGGTAGGCTGATCTGTCTATCACACATCTGGGTGGACACTCCCACTTGATGTCATTCAGATGTCATTCAGACGTCATTCAGATGTCATTCAGATGGCGATGGATGGACGTTATGTATTTGAAACGACTTTGTGTTAGCAAATGTTTCATGGTGTTCCTGTCCCATCGTCATGCCCTGTCTCACCTGGGAGGTGGTCCATGTAGCAGTAGACATCGTAGCGTTCACTGGCAGCCCTCAGGCCGTACGACCTCACCCCTGGCAGGTGTTCCAGGTTACCTGCACAGTTACCTCTGGGAGACACTATAGGGTACCTGGGCCACAGGTCAAACAAAGAACAGAGTCAGTGATGGCAAACAAAGTCCTTCTAAGACACTCTAGACACCAAAGTATTTGATTTAATGGAGCATGAGCATGGGAAGACAGTTGTCACACTCACATGCACACAGGTAGCGTCTCTACCAAGTGTCTTCAGAGAAACCATGTGTACATGATTCTTTTAGGGCATTATAGGGAGCTTGGGTGCGATATTAACTAAACAAAAAGGGGATGACTGTTGTGTAGACTGGTATAGATTGGCAGGACAGTCAAGGATTTTAGATTTTGAAATCTGTACATTTGTTTGACAAACAACCCTACAGTGTTATCTCTTGGCCACGCCCTACTGTCTTCCTCAGCAAATCTTGGTATTTTTAAAAAGTACTCAGCTATCACCTGGCCTCATGCCCCAATCTCAAATTTCCCATCTGGGATCAATAAAGTATTATCCCATGGTATTATCTTATCTTATGCAGCTGTGTTTCATGTGTGTGTGTGTGTGTGTATTATGCAGAGTGAGATGTATGGCGTTGTTGCAGTTCTTCTGCCCTGTTCCTCACCTGACGGTTTGGTCCCGCAGCCAGCCAGCATCACAGTGGTGAAGGCCCTTCTGGTAGGCAGCGTGGAGCTGCCGAGGGCTGGCCACCGTCGCTCCCATGCTCTCACAAGCCAGCTGGGCTTCCAGGAAGGTCAGGGTGTAGCGGCCAGTGATCGGCCGGTAGTGGAACACAACGCCTTTGGAGGTAAGAGGTCAAAAATACCACTTTAACAAATGAAGTCTATTTTGTATAAAGGCCTACTACTACTACTACTATGTAGTTACTTATGATGGTTTTTTATACATGTCGGGGGATTACGTGTAGGATTTTACATAAATCACTTTAAATTGCTAATACATGAACAGGTTGTAATTTAACTTAAAAAAGATGAGACCTTCCCCGACATTATATTGCGTAGAACAGCCTGTGGGCTGATTTATATTATATTTGAACCCAGTCGGTTTTGCCGGGGAAAAAAGGAAGGAAGTGACGTCTAAGTGTGGAAGTTGACTGTTCTTTCATAACTCTTTGATTTGTAAATTGTATGTGCATCATATCCACTCACGCCACTCCCATTGTGGGTTTATAACTAACGTGTATTTATGATTACAACTAACGTTAGTTGAGGATAGTTCAACGCACGGAGCTCGTGCCGCAATCCAGTCAATACGCAAGCTCGAGCAGACTGCAGTTCACTTACTGATCAAAGGGGTCAGTAATGAGATAGAGGTACCTTTAAGGAGGAGGTGGGGTTTAGGCATTTTGCTCAAGGATGCCTACAGGTAGACTGCAGACATTGTGATTTGAACCCAAAGCCTTTCGGCTTGGATTCAAACACCGTACCCACTAGACTATGCGGCCACCAGAATATTGACTTTACTTTCAAGACAAAGACAATAAAAACCTAACAACCTTGAGGACCCATAGCAGCATCCTCGTCAGTCGGGTGCACTCCGTGGACGGTCGTTCCCGTCGCTACGGTAACGGTCTCACTGGGCGGGATGGGCAGGGGGGAGAGGGTCACCACCTCTCCGTGGGCCTCCTGGGATGGCGTGGTGCGGCCGGGGAGCTCCACCAACCCGGGCGTCATGGGGACGACGTCGGGGAACGGAGTGGTCAGCGCGGCTGGCGTTGTTCCCTCACTGGCTTCAGCTGTTCACCAAATATAACCAAAGACTCGTTACTCAATTGTTTTATGTAGTGGGTGTGTCTGTCATTTTATACGTACACATTTAAGATGCATGGGTTTCCACAACATTCTAATGCTGAGTGGAGGATTGGAACACGAACGCTCTAACCTCGTTGTTAAGGCATTTAAACTGAAGAAACTCTTCACTCGGTTGCCCGAGTAATTCAAAATCGTGTTTCAATTCAGACACAGTTTCCCTAAATGATCCTGTTCATAGCGATTGGTGTGGGATACTGTAGAGTTATGCCTCTTTACTGACTCTCGTTCAACATTTAAGTAATCAACATGTGAAATGATAAAGATTATTGAGCGTTGATCTATTGGGACCAGCGCCTACATTGGTAGCAGATGGCATCGTATCGGGAATCCGGGTAAGGGTATCCCGTCTGGTTTCGGTGCAGGTAGACGGTCCGAACTCCCAGCAGGCCTCCGCCACACTGGGGCCTGGCGACGTTGATGGGGTAGCGGACGCTCCGGTCCCCGAGCCAGCCGGCGCTGCACACGTCCATGCCGTCCTTCCAGGCCAAGTAGAGTTCCCCCGTGTTGGCCAGACGGGCGCCCAGCTTGCCGCACTGGTCCCCCGCCTCATAGAAGGTGAACTTCTCCATGGAGAAGGAGTAGAACACCCTCCCTTGTTAAAGACAGGAGTCAGTCATGTAAATATATCAGTAGCTTCACTGTTCTCTGATTGGTTTTCCGTTGAACAGGCTTCTTCATAGGTCTGTGAAGGTTTTAATCAGGGAGCTACCAATTTCTTTGGGCATCCAAAGAACCCATTTGGCTGATTGTAAAACAAATGGTTAATATATTGTAGCAATGGTTTTGCAGATGATTCTGCAGATGATTTTGCAGAGGTAATGGCCAGGCTGGAGGTAAATATGCCTTTAGCCCATTTACAATGTCATCTGTACCAAGCTGGCTTCACAGGGACAAAACGTAGTAGGACATTTCATTATTTATCTGTATATATCATTGTTATGGGGCCAATCCATATATCTTGTAAACAGTGGCGACTGGTCATTAGGGGCAAGTGGGGCACAGCCCCACCTGCTGTCAGCTGACAGAATTGTCCAAACAAATGATATTATTATTCATTCTCAAATATTATCATCTCTGCTTTAATTTATTAAATATGTATACATCTTCCTAAATCGCATATATTTTTAAATATTTGATCATGTTTTTTATCATGTTCATTGGTCCCTGCCTTGCTGCTTTAGACTGCGTTCTCCAGATTCGTGTCCACAGTAACGTTAGACCGTGAGTGGGGCTAGACCCTCGCTCACAGCTCAATGTGTGTGGACCGTTGGAAAATGCAAATGCACATGCTCAGAGAGTTACCGTATTCAATGTAGATCACAAGATATTGATGCCAAGTGGGGCCAACAGTCCGTAGCCCCACTAAAACGTCATATTATGTTTCAGAGTTGATTGGCTATATTTCTGTCTGGCGCTAGTTTAACGTAGCTTAACGTAGCATAACGTCAGTCAGTCAATAAGAGAGGGGATACTAGTACTGTATTATAGCTAGCTAACTTGAGAAAAAAATAAGGTATGGATTATTTACTGAAGCATACTTTTGACACCCTTACTCTAGGTGAGAAATTGGAGGTTAAGCGCCTTGGTGCCCACCAGCCACGCGATATAATCATCACCCAAACTGGAAAACACAACTGCGGGTTTAATGTGGAGTGGTTTTTGAAACAAAAAATGGCTAACAGCTAGCGTAGACAAGAAGGCACTCTTCTGTTTTCCGTGTATGTTATTTGTTTCAAGGATTTGAAACATCTTTCTGAAAGAGAGCAGCGGGAGTTTGTTTGTTGATGTGTTAAAAACGCATCAGTAGCAAGTGGGATTACTGTTATTTTGGTTACTGTAGTTTGCCTGGTATGTAGCCTAAGTGGTTGGTGGCTGCCCCACCAATTTTGTACATATAAAAACGCCACTGCTTGTAAAACATAGTACATGTAAATGGTGCACAAGCTTAGAGAGTACCTGACATCTTTTCTGCAAAACAGTACACGTCGTACGTCTCGTTCACTTCTCTCACACCATACGTTCTCACGCCAGGGAAGTCCTCCTTGTCTCCGTAGCAACCGTCCCTTGGCTCATGAATGGGGTATCTTGAGGACAACACAGAGTTGTTTATTTAGAAGCAAATCAGGCCCCCCTTTTTTTCATTGGGAAGTAGAATCATTGAGAACCCAGAGAAGATGCACATCTTGAATATTTTTCTCTCCCTAGCAAACAATAACCTTTATGTTTCCTTTTGCCTGGCAGGGCTGAAAGACTCAATTGCTCAATGGAACCTAACTATGTAAATATGCAAAGTAGGCTTAACGGCAGTTCAAATCAAATTACCTGAGGGTAGATGAACCCCGAAACGGTTTTCTGTTTGTACATATGCTCACAGCAAACTCAGAAGTATTTCAGCCAAAACAGACAATTGTTGTGTGCTTGACAGAAATGCACAATGCTTGTTTTCATGAATGTTCTGTGCTATAGCGGGTAGCTTAAAAGCCCAACTTGGCCTAACTTGGAAGGTCACACTCCAAATGTGCATCTTTCCAAATATAATAGAGGGTGGAAAAGTCAGTTTGATCCTATTTACTAAATACCCCCTGGTTATAAGTTATGCACCAAGGGGTGCTGTTACTAACTTGAAAATCATTGTTTATTGTGACAGCTTGGGGGGTTTTGGTTTACCAGTGTTTGCTGTTCATTTTTTCCATCTGTGTTAATGTGGCTCATTCGACTCACCGGTCTACTTACGTTCTCAGCTGTTCTGTTTGTCACGCATACTTATCTTATGCGTAGTGAGTGTTCTAGCTTTCAGTGTTTTGTTTTCTCTAGTTTGTGTGCTGCCCTTTTGACTCCGAGTAAAGTCTGTTTGAGTGTATTCGAGTGTCTTTGCGCTCAAGTATTTATTTTTGGCTCTGAGTCAATCGCAACAATTACGTTATAATCAGACGCCCGTGTTTGTCCTGTGGCGAATCCTCCGTGAAAAGGGTCTGTTCTCCTGCTGCGTCTTACCGAACGGTCTGGTCAGACAGCCACCCGGCATCACACTGGTGGTATCCGTCGTCGTACGCGGCCTGAAGCTGGGCCGGGGTGGCGATGGTGGCGCTGTTCTGTACACACGCAGCCTTGGCCTTCTCAAACGTCAGGGTGTAGCGGGTGGAGATGGCACGGTAGTGGAACACGATACCTGAGGATGTCAACCGTGTTACTCAACAATGTAGAACATATCAATGGTACTACTACCAATAGTGAATTACCAGTTACACAATTACAAGTTTACACAGCAAATCGTGCAAATCAGCAAATCCTACGATATAAAATGTCTTTCACCAACCAATGTAATTATGTTGAGCCTGCATATGACGCTGACATGCATACAACTTGGTGTCTTACTCAATGTTTTGGCTGTAATAAGTGTCACAGCAGGAAGTGCAGGACAGTAGTAGAAAAGATACAAAAGGAAAACGAGACACAATAAGAGCAGCAGCAATGAGCGTGTGTAAAACGCAGCAGTCAAGGGGTATAGGCGAGGCCGAAGCGCACCTTGCACCTGGATGTTGACCGAGTCGTAGTTGTCCTCCAGGCCGTGCATCACCTCACAGCGGTAGATGCCCGAGTCCCGGGTCCCGAGCTCCGTCACCTCTATGGTGGCGTCGGTGGACACCAGCGGGTAGTTGACCATGGTCACGCGGTCCAGGTACTCCGTCTCCACCGCCACCTTGCCGCCGGACGCCACCAGTATGGTGCTGATCTTCTTCTGGGTGATGTAGCTCCACTTGATGCGATGGGCGAGCGGCGCCGGCGTGCTGCCTGCCCCGGGCTCCTTGGCGCTGTTGTCCTGGAAGTAGCACGGGACCACCACCTTGCCGCCCAGCAGAGGCTGCAGAGCCGTCTCCACCGGGATGCTAACGCTCAGCATGCCGTCCAGGCCTGGGCTCCCCAGACACACGGGGGTTGAGCGGTTAGCTTAGGTTATCATGTATTTGTGCTAGGCTAGGTATATACGTTTCTTTAATGCACCTCATTGAGTAAAAACGAAACAAATATTTAGTGTGTTTATCCACTATACGATCCCATGAGTGGAGACATTCTAAATTTGGGTGGCCCAGGTGGGAATCGAACCCCTAAATCTGTCAGTGTTAATGCCTTGCTCTACCAGTAGGAATCAAACCCCTAACCCTGGCAGTGTTAATGCCTTGCTCTACCAGTGGGAACCGAACCCCTAACCCTGGCAGTGTTAACGCCTTGCTCTACCAGTGGGAACCGAACCCCTAACCCTGTCAGTGTTGATGCCTTGCTCTACCAGTGGGAATCAAAGCCCTAGCGGTGTTAATGCCATGCTGTATCAGTGGGAATTGTCATTGTATTTCCTGTATTGAAACAAGGACGTCAGGACTACAAATGTAATGTTAATTACCCTTTCTTAATGTTATTTCCATGAACACGACAATGTCTGTCTCTCTGTATATCTGTCTGTACACTCACCGTCATGGTCGTCCAATGTTGTTGCCGCCGTGATGTAGGGCAGGCAGACGCACAGAACAAGGAGAGGAGTCATGGTTACCTGAACAGCACAAAGAATATTCCAAAGATGAGTGGATTCAGTTCTATGTTCATCTGGATAACTGTGGAGCTCTAACATGAAAGTAGGACCCCCTTGTACAAATTCAGCATAACCATGTTTATAACTTTATAACCTCATAATTCTTGTCCCTTGTGTAAAACACGACGTGTCAGCAAACGTCTGAAAGCGTCTGAAAGCAGCCATTTTATTTCCATTATTCCGTTCATCCATATCACGGCTTCCTCTGTGTGAAGAACTCAGTGACGTCCGTGGTCCTTCATGATACACCACTGTGTGTGCCTTCAGTGTGCAGGTTGATTGCGTCATGGCTGCCGGTCGTTCCCATGGAAAAAGGACATCAAAAGTTGCCATGTCATGTGGAAACAGGCCGACTCCTGGCCAAATAAAAAAATGAAAGACCCTCTGTCCCCTTTATACAGGAACTTCTGCTCACTGCTAGAATAGATTCATTTTGGGGAAGAAAAATGGTCATCAAACATAATTTCCCCTTTTCTATATATTTACATATGCACACACTTTTTTTTTCAAAGTATGCAGGTACGCATACAAGTCAAGGTTCGTGCTGTACGGCCCCTTCCTAATCTCTGGACATAACACGGCACCCTCAGCACGCGTCGAAGGTGATCAACCTGTTTATTTTCTCTTCGACCCGGTGACGTACAGCACGGCCAGCG